>JASSRZ010000049.1:2664678-2694906 GCA_032164315.1 Malacoctenus gilli
TGTGTGTGTGTGTGTGTGTGTGTGTGTGTGTGTGTGTGTGTGTGTGTGTGTGTGTGTGTGTGTGTGTGTGTAGCTACCGTACAGTAGCATGCACACATAGATATCTCGCTCGCACATCTTCCTCCTCGAACCGCTCCGGAATACAAACTACCGCATGCAAATGAGGGGCACTGAGTGCAGAGACGCACATTCTACATCTTCCCACCTTTGGCATCTGGCAACCAATCTGCGTCATGCTGACAGACCATATCTTTCTCTGTGCCCTCACTAAAACTGGGAGAATGTCACAGCACTCTCACAAAGATGGATGCAGCGGCGGCAGCGCCGCTCGGGCTGCAGCTCAATGACTCGGCTAACCTTTTACACCAAACCGGGCCCGCAGCTAGTCGACATAATGCTTATCTTAGCAAATACTGCAGGGCTGATAACTAGGCCCTCATAACCTATTTGTACATGTGTACCCCAAGGACGGTTCAATCTGTCAGAAGCACTCTAGATTTATAGACTGCAGCCACTGCATAAAGTGTTTTGTTTTGTGCCTGCATGATGTGGCAGAAATAGCACTGCTAGGGGAAATTTATTTCTTTTGCACTCCACTCGGCTGGTTCACGACTCGATTTTTTATTCTTTCTGCGTGCGAGCTCCATACGTACGTCGTCTTCTCGCTTGCAAATGGTTAAAATACAGCGTCAGACAAATACCAGAGGATATCCAGAGGAAGACAGTGCACGCCATGATCCATTGTAACCTAGTTAGTGACACGGTCCATGAGGGAGTGTTGCAGCAGTGACAGATTTGTTCATTTGTGTCTCGGAGACCCCCACAGACACGCGCAGGAACACATACACAAAGCCTGATAGACAGTTAGAGACCCTGCATTCAGGGGTTGGTGGGGGGGCAGACAAGGGGGAGATGAAACAGAGACGTCCCGCCGGAATATAGCCGTCAACTGATCCTCACTGGCAGTCCGCGCTTTAAATCAAAACAAAAGTACACATGTACATCTTTCCATAGCGGCGGTCCACGCTCGCGCCGGATGCACGGGCAGCCCATGCGAGAGCGGCGGAATGAGAATCTTGCTTATCAGCCGCAGCAAAGCAGAACGCGTGATGGGGTATCACAGTCTCGCCGCGACTGTAATGGGCGTGCGGACTCAGATAGGAAATATCTGTGATTCAGCAGGGCCGCCGAACATGACAGGGTGACTGAATGAGCCGCTGATGTATTTCAACTTTCTTATCCGTCCTTCAAGTCTATCAAGTTACATCCTTTGTGCCACGTAGCTGTGTGTGACTGAAAGGAAAGGAGAAAAAAAAAGCCTTCACGGTCTTGTGGAATTTTATCACGTGGAACAGTTTTAGCTTTTAACCGCCGCCTCATTTTGTTTTCTCCGCCGCGGCGAAGAGAAGAAGAGAAGAGAGAACTCCCGCCCGCTGTACGATAAGGAAGCTGAATGCAAAAGAAAAGCCGCTATATTGACTTATTACGCTTTGCGGAGCAGCGATCCACCTCTGGACTTGGAGGGGGAACACCAGGCGATTGGCTCAGACGAGCGTTATCGCTCGATTGTGCCGGCGCGGAGAGCGACAGAGGGGGGTAAGGCCTGATCCATCCCCTGCCTCAAGACCCTATCTCTGAGCAAAGCCACGTGGACTTGGCCTTTTTTCGCTGGGGGGGCCGCGTGGCGCATCGCCTGCAGGGCCCGATCCCTTAAAAAAGGGGCCAAAGCCGGCGTTTGATGGCAAATTCCTTTACAAAGTCGTGTTCCCCTGAGCAAGATTATGCTTTGTGGCTCTTAAACCGTGGTGTCACTGCTAAATCCCACATTCAGTGACAAACAACAGGGGACAGGCAAAAGTTAGTGAATCAGTCACTTGAATTGGACAGCTTGAGGCAACAGAGGTCACGGCTTTTACACCAGGAAGCCATTAGAACAACAGAAATGAATTGAAGAGATGGAAAAGAACATATCTATCTACCAACCGACCTACCTACCTACCTACCTACACACCTCTCTCTCTCTCTCTCTCTCTCTCTCTCTCTCTATCTATCTATCCGCCCGTCTATAAACAGCCTCTATTGAACAAGTCCTTGGACCTCGGAGTGCGATTTTTGCTACACCTCCACATAAAGTTCACTTTAGGGTCTACACAAATGCGACTGTCTCTGGGGAAGGTGATTGGCTGGAGATTGCAGTGGCAAGAGTTCCCACTGAGGGACGAATGTACAATGGGGCCCTGAGGGGCCGGTTGGAGAAGGGCGTTTAGCCTCCAAGTGGCCCCCTGTGGTAACTCTATCTCAAGGGTGGTGGGGGGCCCTCAGCTAGGGCTAAGTGGAGGTGTGTAAGTCAGTGTTCCTCCCCTCAGGCTGTACCACCTCCCCGAGCTGGGAAATAGAATTGGTGACTGATGGTTTTGGTTCCTTTCCCTGCTTCTTCACTTTGCTAGGTGGGAGTACTTTGTGTCGCACGTTCGCGATAACCTTGAAGAGCTACGCCGCAGATAAAAGTGGCACCTGGGTGGGAAATTCATTGCTCCGTGGGGAGGCCTTTATAATCTTTACAAAAGCCCACATATACAGTAGTTGCTCTCCAGACACAAAGCAGCTCCAAATTTGTAGGGCACCTAAATTATTGTCGTCGTTGTTTGCGAAGGAAGGACGGCTAAAAAAGCCAAAGTTACTCAGAGAAACAGAAACATTTCTGTCTTTTTTATGTAGCTTGTTTACAAACTGCCTTATAAAATGCCCATTCAAGTCTGACCAATGTATTTTGGCGCCGAAAGGGAACCAGACCATGCTGTTTGTCTTGACTGACCACAGTCTCCTCCATTTTTAGCGCTGAATAACGCCATGAAGGTGACCTTTTCAGGTAATCGTCGGACGTTTGAGAGTAATGCCCCTTATAAGTTGGCTGTGCCCGATTTGTTTACCTTTTTGCTCGATTGTTTTGTTGTTTTCTTTGTCCTTGCAGGTTCCTGGTGGGCGGAGTATATCAGCATGTCTTTATGCACCTGGCCCGTCTCGCAGCAGCATAAACGACGACAATTAGTTGATTTGTTCTGTTCAGACCGCCTGTACCTTCTATTTCTCATCATACAACATCATTATTATACATTTAACCAGCTGCAAAAACATAATTTAACTTAAAATGTAACCAGAAACTGAGACCAAGAAAAGATGAATACAGTGATGAACAAGTTCTCTGCAAATTCAGGGTCCAAACGGTGAGGAAGTTCAAGTAACTCGACACAATCTGCAACAAACTGACTGGACAAATTCACATTCATGCCGGCTCCCCAAAATGTCCGGATTTTCACTGGGAAACCAAACTCTTTCCAGCACCGCTCGGCTGTTTGGCAGGTCAAAAGGGTTCGATTTCTGGTCTGAAAACACGGAGGAAGCTCCCTCGAATCAAGACGAGAGACATTTAATGGCTCACGCCTTTGATATGCTGTTGAAACGAGGAATCAGCAGGTGATAAACGGTTTGATGAGCGCCCCCTCCCCCCAAGCTCTTTGCAGCGGGCGCAGACATCCAAGACTCGCTCACAGAGCCCCGCCAGCCTCCCACCTATGATCGCGACAATCGTCTCCTCTCAGCCTTCGCGGCGCCGCATTTGCCTCACAGTAAAAAGGGTTTGACACCATTGCAAAACTAATGTTTCATCACCTGGAGAGTGAAAGTTCCTCTAATGCACTCTGACACGGCTATATATGAGCACCACGCTTCATCTCCTGCTCACAATAATGTATGTGAACTCATGAACATTACGGATTCACAATTTATTTGCATCACCGCGGCGAACGCGAGCGCTGTGACAATCTGCATTACACGTGAGTCAGGACCGCGCGCGGGGAGGATTGTTCAGCTGAAAAATGGGAACCACTGGAACGCGCGGGGTAAATAAATCCAGTGTGACATCATAATATTGTGATGCAGGATGTGCGACGCGTCTCCCTGTACTTCCTATTTCTGTCCGACATAACCAAAAATCAACTTTACCCCCCTCCAAAAAAAAAAGAGGTGATGCAACACAGGCAAGACTCCCGCACAGTGTGTGTGCGAGTACAGTGGCTCTGTCTCACACGGCTCACTGTAATGAAGAGAAAGATGAGATCACATGCAGAGCGAGCGCCGGATTACTCAGACTGATTTTCTGTTTAGGCTGCTTCTCTTTTTTTTTCATCCCCACCTCTAACGACATCATGAATCAAGCAAAACCCACCTCAGACTAATAAACAATTGATATCGTTTCATGTTTTTTCACAGCGGCGTGCATCGGCAGGAGGAGGGAAAAAATCTGGCAAATGCGCCGCTTGTCAGGAGGTGTAGATAAATCTGAGGCAGAGTGGGAATGAAGATAACAAGGTAAGGCAATCGACTGGCATCCCGCCACTTCATCTTTCACTCTCTGTCTTTTTCCAATCTCGCCGTGTCTTTACTGTATCATTCCCTTTCACCCCTCTTATCTCGCCATCTATCTTTTTTGGGAGGGGGGGCGGGGGTTTGTCAGCTTTCGCCCTCTTTTACAACGCCAGCGCATCTGTTCGGTCCTATCAACCCCTCTCCCCCGCGCGCAGAGATGTTGCCTTAAGCCCTAAAACATCAGAGAAGCCTCGAAAAAAAGAGAAAAGCAGGACAATAAAAGCCAATCTCTCTCCTAGGAGCATTGCAGAGGTTCTTAGCCGTTGCCCACAGATAACTGTTAACATCATTTTTCATTGTGGGAAACATTCGCCTCCCTGGGAGGAGTTAAACTTTGTCGAGCACATTAGCGACAAACCCCTCAAACTTCACTTTCTACAAGCACCAACTGACTTAAATCTCTTTATTGTGGCCGTGCTGGGCACGAGACTCCGTTCTGGATTGGATCACAAGTTAATTCTGCAAGTTCAGAAAGCTGCAGTTTCACAATCAGCCTCAAATCAATTGTCATATAGAAAGGAAGAGATGGCAAAGAGTTCAGGTGCATATTTTAACCTCGTCATATAAGCTCATCTTCTCTTTTTAAGGCATTGCTGCACCTTTGCTTTTTTTTCCCCCTCAATGCAAATGTTCCATTCAGGCCAATTAGCCTCTCCTCCAAAGTGCACACTCCCATTGAAAGTGTCACTCGGAAGTGCATCAGCCTTCACAATATGTTAGTTTTTCTTTTTCTTTTTTACGCTGGAGGCTCAGTGAGGAAGTCCCTCTCTGTGCTCTGACTGCCGACTGCCTGCCAGACAAGCATGAGGGATTTCAGACCGATGACGAGCGCTTCTCGGGAATCTGTGACTGAGGAGTGACAAATGCAGCCAAAATGTTACTGAGAAGTCCTAACGGGTGTCCAAGTTTTCAGCAAGTTAATGGAGGCACATTTAGTGCTGTTCTTTGGACTGTGGGCCGTAACAGGTTTGGTCAAACTTTGCCAAAGTGAAAGTTACCGAGCAGTCACTTGAAAACAGATGGTTTAATTAGGACCACATGAAATCTGTTAGGTTTTTCTTCCCTCACAACTTTGTATTTCTTTCAATTTTGTGCTACTTCACTGCTCATTTTGCCACGAGACAGTGACACTTGTCGTGTGGTAAACTGTAGAGAATTCAAAAAGAACATCGTCTATACAGATTTGGAAGCGATGATCGATAACATTGAGACATTGTGTTCCTCTCGAAAAGAAATCCGAAAGCTTTTTATTTAAGATCTCGGCTTTTATTTCTGTGTCAAACACACAGAACTTCCTTCATAAACTCTGAAAAAGGGCCAAGAAAAGTGATGGTTGGCAGAAAACGACAAGAAACCTTTGTTGATGCATCCTGAAATAAAGGTTTCCTTAAAAAATACAGAAATAAAATCCCAAACCAAAGACGGCAGCGAGGGACACAGCGACAACCAGGGAGTAGAAATAAATAAAAATACAAGGACAGGGTGAGATTTATTACACATGAGGCATGGGGAGTGACAAGACACAGGTGGAAACAATCAGCAGGAACAAGCAGGTGAGGGGGGTGACGGAACAAGACACTTCAGTTCAGGGGGAGTAAACAAAAACACGGATGCCAATGAGATGCCAGAAAACGAATGAAAAACACCCTGAACTAAACAACTAACAATGAGCAAAACACAAGGGAACGTCAAGGAAACCCAACATAGACACCTGAAACATCACGAAGCACTAATTACTTGTTTAATTCATTTTAAAAAGTGCTGTTTAGAGAGTCCAGCGTGGTGTCAAAAAACATCTGGTCTCATATTTTTGTCCTGTTTAGACGTCTGGTGAAGGTTAAAAACAAGAACACTTTTAGAGTTGTTGGTCAGAAAATGCCCTCTAAACATGTTACTTTATAGTATCAGTTCTTTTTAATTCAATTTCGCTCGACTTCCCCGTTTAATCGAGCCTCTTTGGAGCTAGGACAAACCTCTGAGGCACACGTGTGTTATAAATCCTTTCATTCACGCTTTTGTCTTCCTGTAAAGGTGGTCTTTCCATCATGAATGCTTTTCCCGCCCGTGACCTTGTCAGTGCCTTGTCTGTCTGTCAGTTAGCTCTGCTAAAAAGGCTAAAGCAATCTGGCACCCCCCCCCCCGCCCCAACAAGAGGAGGAGGGGGTGAGCGCAGAGGAGGAATGATGAGGGAGATGTGACCTTTCTGCTTCCACAGGATTGGTTTTAGGTAAACAGCCTTTCGGAAATGAACCCAACGGCGGCTTTGGTTAACACCGCCGACGTAGGAAAGCGACGGTTGGTTTTCGATGCGTTTTGCAGTTTTTTCTTGATGCGATTTCAATGAGACGATTTTTATGGGCTCTTTGAAACCTCGAACTGAAATCCACGGTTTTCGCTACGCTGTGATCACTGCTATCACGTCCGGGCCGGTTCGTCGGGAACATGAAGTCGGTGTGTTTGATTCATCGCGTCTCGACACTTTCATGTCATTTTTTATTTTTTATTTTGGTCCAAAGAATCAAACTGGAATGTAACTCACAGAAGGGTTAGGGGGGGGGGGAGACCCAACTTGAATAACCAGGAGAGGAGACCTCCAAACTGATCCCTGTGTTTATCCAAGCCTTTTCTAAGTTACTCGCCAATTTTCATTCATTTCCAACCTTGCTGTAATATGTCACGATGTCCTCTTAAATGGGACACAATGCATACTGATGCTGTCCTCCCTTATCAAGGTCAAAATCACAGCGCTGGCTGCCAGCGTCCCTGCTATCTTTCTTTCCTTTTTGGGTGCACCGAGGTCTCCATCTGCAAGTGGTGGCGGGGGGGCAACGAGCAAAGCTCACGAGAGGTCACCTGTATGGCCGGCATCAGCGCTGATGACTTTATTGAGACACGCTTATGAAGACAAAAACACACACTCTCTCTCACCAAGCCCCCCCACCTCCCCCTTTCTCGCTCTACCTCTCTGTTATGCACATACACACTCGCAGAGGGTGGGTGCTCCCTCAACCAGAAAGGAGACCGAGATTGGAAATAAAGACCATCCTCTGTGTCTGAGGACTGTGAATGGGAGCAGTAATGTTTTCAATTTGAGCCCCGAGAGCAATAATGGAGCTCATTCGACACCACCTAGATACTGTAGTACTGCTCGCCTTAAAGCCTTAGGATTCTATCATCCTTCACTCTCTCAATTCCTCTGCCTTTTTTTTTTCCCCCGCCATCTGTGTGCTGCTCATGAAAGGATTAATTTGTGGACGGCGAGCGCGGGGTCTTGTCGGAGAGAGAAAGAGAAAGAAAAAGAGTGGATAAATGGATGAAGAGGTGAGGGCCACATGAATGAGCCCGTGCTTGACTCCGGCTCTGCTTTCAGAACTTGACCCTCTTGAATTTGAATGACATCTGCTCAGAACTCCTCTCATTCATTCGCACCGCGTTGGAATTCAATTTGGCGCCGTGGACGGAGGCTCGGGGGCAAATATCCTACATCTTGGCGTTCGTCGACTCGCCGAGCGGGGAGCCATTACTGCCACCGGGGAAAGGGTTAACTCATTTGTGTGCCATGAAATGTAATCCAGGTTATTGTCTCAGTCTGCCTTCCAAGTAGCCTTTAAAAGACTTTTAAACACACATCAGGGAAATAATGTTGTGAGATTTAACTGCTGAGCTGAAGCCAATTGTGAAATATTCATATCTGAAAGACGGCGGAAAAGATGCTGATTCGTTGACTCTAATATACTGATGCAATGGACTTTGTGCATCATGGACAAGTGCTTTGCGAGTACTAAGTAAGAAGGATTTCAAGAAGTGCAGAACTGGTATCAGGGGTGTCGTATAAAACGATTGGAAAAAGAAAAGTAGGAATTTTATCAAGTAGAAGTCCCAAGGACAGCAAAAGATTTGATCGCGAAGTTACAGCTCGTTTTCACTCGTGGAGACCGACACTGCTTCTTATGAAAGCGTCGGAATGTACAGGCAAGAAGGTTCAGCTGACCTTTAAGAGACGCATCTTCAGGAGATAGAAGAGTTAAGAACGAAACATAAGAGGACGACAAAAAAAGGTGAAGTGAAGGATATGCGAGGGAAAGAGAAGAAGAAGAGGGACGGACGAGATGAAATTTTCAAAACGAACGGACAATGACAGTCTTCTTCCTCCCAACGTGGCTAAATCTGCGTGTCTGAATTTCCTGCTCCATCAGTCAGAAACAAAAGCCCGAGTCTGTGCAGACAATTTCATCTGGTGATGCTTTTCAGTTTTGCCCTTTATGTCCATTTCTCGCCAAACAAAGAGACGCTGGGGCATCATCAAGAAGCGTCTTTTTCATGCCCATCAAAAAACAAAACCCACTTGTCTGCGTCCCCTCCGCGTCTTCCGACTTGCCAACAAGTTAATCCGTGTCAGCTCCCGCTCGGCTGTAAAAAGCGGCGCGTTTTACACCCTCGATCCGGGCGCGACGCAAAATAAATCGAACCGAACTTTAACGGTGATTTTAACAGCGTTTGTTCTTCACATTGGACTGGACATCAGGCTCTAATTTCAAACGGTCGTTGCGTGTTGCGGCACTCCGAGATCAAACGGTCGCAGTCTTCCTGATGTCCTTGATGAAGGTGGAGGGATGATTCAGTGCGCCGATGCCTCTCGGTCATAAGCCCTAAATAATGTAACGTAGCCACCTAATGCATGCGCTTAAACTAAAGGCCGGGATCAAAGAGAAACACTGAGCAGGCGAGATTTCGCCGGCGATGGGCTGCTGATGTCCTGGTGCGTGTTAGCGCTCGTGCGTACGGGGGGCGGGGGGGGGGGCTCTTCACCTCACGTTCTCCAGGCGAGTCAATATTGGATGGATATTCGAACATTAATTTCCGAAGGATGGATGAGTCGGAGCAGCGATCTGTCACTGGACTGTGACAGACACAAAGGGGTTGCAGCGTGATTGGCCCACAAGGACAGCGCCAACGTGAACTTGAGTCCACGCACGTGCGGTGGTCCGTGGGTGATTATAAATCAGTTCAAAGAGAGAGTGGGGGGACGCTCTAAATTAAATCAGGAACTAAATAGTCAAGTAGCCGGCTGTTCAAAGCTGGAGTTTGTGGCTCCGAGGGAGCTTTTCACTCAAGGATGACCAGGGGACACCGTCCGTGGCGAGAATGCCAAACACATTTTAAGACCTTTGTTCGGTTCGGTTTATGGAAACTGCACTTCGACATTGGGCCACATCAACGGCTGTTCATTCAGGGCGCCGTTGTGAGAAAAGAGCTTCGACCAGACGATTGAAAAAAGCCCCAAAACGGATCAAATCCTTCTGCTGAGACTGAAAAACGGACCTTACTGCATGGTGTTGCAGGAGGAGTTTATTTACCAATACAGGAGTGACAAAGCACACTACGGTTTGGCCCTCCATAATTTGCATCCAAGTTAAGATCTGCTTTCACACCCACCCAAAAAAAGCAAAATATCCAAGAAAAAACATTGTTTGAGGGATTGTTTCATGGTATTTTCCCAGATAAGAACACATTAATACCACAGAAATCACGACCAGTTTCCAGTAGGGAAAACATTCGTGACTGTAGTATTTTTTTTAGAATCGCAATATTCAATAAACCAGGTAACAATCTCATTAAGATTGAAATCGTAGCGTGAAGAGGAACTCGGCCATGAGATCGGCGTGACCTTTTTCACATGAATAAACAGACAAACTCAAGTGTTGCACTGCGAACGAACGCGCAACCCGCAATATTAACTGAGGTCAAGTGGCGAACCTGGTGGCTTTATTAGCTTTACAGCCAAAGAAAAAACACGCACCTGCGGTTTCCGCATGGCTTATCCGGCATGGATGATTAGCGCAATCAGGACCCCCTGGAACTCGGGGGCAAATATAAATATCAGGCGCGGCGTCATTCCTGGTGCCGAGAACAAGTCGTTCCTGAGCGTGACTGCCGAAGACGCAGGAGCTTCACACTTGAGCTTCTTGCGCTTCCAACTGCCAGATTGTCCAGGTGCAGCCACAGCTAGCCTCTGCAGTCTACCTTGTCGTGACCAGAAGGCCAGTTATGTTCATGCATCTATTTATAGAGGCCTCATACCTGACCAGCAGAGCCAAAGGACATTCACCATATTTATTAGACGCAATTACAGACCCGTGAGAGAAGCAGCAACACGGATAATGTCATGTTTTACACCTTTTCCATACCCGCTCCTTGACTTATTATAGTGGGGGAGTGGTTTAATTAATCTGCTTTAGCCTAATTGAGTCGTGCCAGGTAAACTCAGACTGGCAAACAAACTGGAAAGAAAGTCACACAGCACTGAAACGTCGCACTGTAAATGTGGCAGTAAACAAACGAGGAAAAAAGCGAGCTGACACGCCAGTGGGGGGAGTTTAAATGTTCCCCTTCAAAATAGTCACCTTGTGGAGAGATACAGTGCTTCCAGCACTTGGACCGCCACCCGGAGGTCCATTTTTTACAAGCGCGTCAGGCCTTATCTGCGGCGCGCGCCGGATCTCTTTCACCGTGTCCAACGACACTTCAGCAGCACCTCGGTTTTAACTTTATCTTGTGCGTGAGGACAAAGATACAGAAAAGTGAACTGCGGTGAGTAGCGAGGATGGAGAGGCGACGTTTGTGTCGGTTTGGCCCGAAAAGGTGAACGTGAACCAATGCTTTGTGGCTGCACGGTGTCATGATTGAGCGTCACACTGACATCGTTTCACATCGAAGGTTGTTTATCTTTGCACCTTGTTTGCCTTCAGAAGCATCAAAAGCTCTAAGTGAAATTCAGCATGCACAGTTTGGTGCTGGGAGCGAATACCGAGTGTACAAACCTGTGAATGGAGGGGGAAACATCAAGCACACACTTGCCATGCTTGGCCTTGGAGGCTGTCTGCTCTCTTAGAGCCAATAATAACACTGATCTCACTCGCAATGCTGCCCAGAATGAGGGCTGGGATTGCAACGACAAGCCTCCCAAGTTGCTGCAAAATGCAGAGGTGGATTCTCAGAGTGCCTGATGATCACAAACAGGCAAGAACCAGCAGTCACACTGGTGACAGCACAATGTCACAAAGGATGACCCCTCCCCTGCAAAGAATGCATCAGCTTGCAATCAGTACAAGGTTCATCTAAGGGGGTGAAACAGGAAGCAGCGGATTGGACGATAAATGTAAGCAGTGAATGACCCCGAGAATGGGAACAGGTTGGACTCATCCATCTTCCTTTCCTGCTTTATCCAAATAAAGGTCATGGAGCCTTTGAGGCCACTTCAGCTGGCAAGGAGCGGGTCACACCCCCGAAAGGTCACCAGTCAATCACAGGGTTAACACAGAGTCTAACATCCACATCTCTGGGTGATTTAGAGTCTCCAAATTACCTTTAATGTCTGTTTTTAGACTGCGGGAGGACAATGGAAAACTCGAGGTGCGCTTGTGGGAAACAAAGAAAACCATGGAACGGCCTTTGAGTGCTCGAACCGATGCCAACCATTAAGGCTGGACGTTCTTGTGCCGCATGAAAACTGTAGCAAAAAAAGTCCTGAATGACCCGGGAATGGGAACATATTGGACCACGCCGAAGGAAATCCTATTTATCACAGGTTGACAGCTCCAAGGACCGGCGTGGAGAGCGATGGCAGCTGGTTATGCCTGAAGAGGGTGAAGGTGATTTACAAAAAAGAAGAAGAAGAAGAAGAAGAGGGGGGATAAAAAGCCCAAACAGATGCACCTCCTAAGTGCTAAAAAGGGGAGCGGTAATGAAAGCTCGTGTTCATTTAGGCCTCCTGTCTTTTCCTACTGGAGGCAAGACAGGACAGCTTCATCAGCCCCCCCACCCCACAACCCCCCCCCCCTACCCTACCATACCCTTCAGGTTCAGGAGCAGAGGGTGTGTGTGTGTGCATGTGTGTGTGTGTGTGTGTGTGTGTGTGTGTGTGTGTGCCAACGCTGTGATGGCCAGCAGGTTTATCTAAGCTGACAGAGATGAATCTCCCAGCAGAGGGCTGGGCCTGTTCAGCTGTCCTGCTGAGGGGGAGCCCACACCAGGGCTGACATTAAATTATTTCAGGAGGTAATTAGTCTTCTGTTTTTCACCGACACGCCAAACGCTCGCCATCCCCTCGTGCGGTCATGCCAACCATCGCACTGAGAGAGAAAGAAAGAGGGAGACGAGCGAAGCCGGCGGAGAGTAAGACATTCAAACAAGAGAGGAAAGAAGAAAAAAAAAAGGTGTCTCAGAGATTTAACTTGTCTTACAATGTGCAAAAAAAGGAAGGGGGGAAAAAGGAGCCACGGTTAAAGAAACAAGCCTTTTTGTATGTCGACTGTGTAACTGAATGAACAGTTAAAAGGTGTTAATTCTAGCAAAAATGTCAGCGCATGTGAAACGCTAATAGAACCTCTGTGATTATCCAGAATAAAAGAATCGCATCACCCACTTTCCTTTGCAGTTAAATTCTCAGTTTCTAATTTGGTTAATGACGCTAAATTAAAGACTGCACCGACTGACTTGATGGCAACAGACATTATTAACTTCAGTTATTCAATCAGCAGACCTTGAGAGAGAAGCATAAAAAGATATGATCACAACTCAGCCGAGGTGCCGAGGTGTGGGGCTTCCTGCCTCTCATTCTCCCTCTGGCTCGAACTGCGGCTCGCTGGTTTGGTTTTTTTCTGTCTTTTTCCAACCGCGCATCAAAAGTAAAATTAATGTTGATGCCCTATCAAGGAAAATATGATTTGGCTGTCACATTATGAATATTGTTGCCTTTATGGACTATATTATGCAAAGTCATGCAAATTAGATACGCAGCTATCAGAGAAAACAACCCTTAATTTTGTCCTTCTGCTTTTCTTGTGTTTAGCGTGTAATGTAGTTATGTGTGCCGCCAGCAAATGAAAAGTCACTTTCATGGCATATTATTTGCTCATGTCGCGTGCTGATCAAGTGGCGCATCTATTAGCACCATTTCATCGCCCAACAAACAAACAGAGAGGAGCTCGTTTGGCGAAACTTTCGTCTCGACTGGACGCGACGCAATCGTGCGACTCCCCGAAACCTGAACGTGACTTTGGGTTTTTTTCGCATCCGTATATAAATGAGGTTGCTGAGGTGAAGCCCGAAAAACAATTTCTCACTTTTCTGTGTCCAATGATAAAAAAAATACACACATGGTCTGACATGGTAGTTTACAGTTACCTAGACAAGCCTGTGGCTTTGTTCTCTCATTCAGTGGGTCATTTGAGGGGTAAAGAGTAATTTACCATGAAAATCCAATTGCTTTAATCTAATTTCCTTTGATATAATTCACAATAGGCTTACAGCCACAAAGCGTTTACCTAGCTGAAACAGTGGAATTGTCTCTGGGGTACAATTATAGTCCAGCTACAGGTGCCTGACTCACTGCACATTAAATAACCAGCATCTCCTGCCACTGGATTCCCGACGAAATGAGGAGGATCAAAAGAGGCAGCCGAGACGCACGGCTGCGGGAAAAAAAAAGAAGAAGTGATGCTAAATATTCTCTTTCATTCGGCGTATTCCTCTGAGGTAACCGCGTGTAACCGAAAGGGCTGACCGCTTCAAACAAAAGGCTGTTTGTCGACACACGTGTGGCAACAATTATAATGCAGTTAGTTTTCTCACTCCTGTTATCTCACAGTTTGCGCATCATTCAAGGAAGGATGAGAAATGACAGTGAGGACGCGGAAAACATGCTACCTCTTTCCTTTTTTTTTTTTAGAAATCCAGGGGAGCTTTGACAAGTTTGTGAGTGGCACTTTACAAAGAGCCAATATTCTCCATCACCCCCACTGCTCCAAAAATTGCAGAGGACACACTGATTAATGTGTCGCTCTCCTGCTGGAGACAGCGGGGAGGACGGCACAAATTCTGACGCGAAAGCCTCTCCGCGCGAGGCGGCAGATGGACTTTCTGCTAATTCCTGACTGGCGGAGGTGATGCACCACCAGAAAAGTTAGACAAAGTGGCGAATTGATTGAGGGGGGGTGAAAAAAAGCGCATTATTTATAGATGAAGCAGCAACCTATGGTCCGTCGAGCTCATCTCCTCCCTGTCGAGGGGGGGAGCCGGGGATGACACCCGCGTCATTTGGAGGCCAGAGATTCCCAGTTACTACAGGACCAAAAAAAACGGTATTGATGCGTGTCACCTTAGATCAGAATTCATCACTATAAATATCCCTTCGAGAGTCGACGGAGCCGGCTCCTGTTTCCTGTTTGAATGGATATTAAAGCCGCGCTCGCCATGTTTTCTCTCATAACGATCCATATTTACATGTAGCATCCTGTGGTTTATTTTGGAGAGCGCAGCTTCACAATTTAATTTTGTGTGTGTGTGTGTGTGTGTGTGTGTGTGTGTGTGTGTGTGTGTGGCATCTGGCGCTGGGCATGTTTTCTTTCTTCTTCTCTGATTCTCTCGTACTTTAGAGAGGCAAAAGGCCTGATCAAATGAGCTTACATTCCTGCGAGAAAGGCAATTCTGCTTTACTTCCATAAAACAGATTTTTATTAGCAATCGTGTTTCTACTCCTCAGCGTTTAACTGTATCTCTCTACTTTTGAGGTGCTGGCAAAACTTGGATGACTGAGCAAAATACCCCAAGAATGGCTGTAATCAGCCTAATCGAGTCAAAAGATGAAGACGACGCTGATATTTCAATACTTCCGATTGAATTACAAGTAGGAGTTGTTCCACATTCCTCAACCAAACTCTATTTTAATCATCACCAGTAACCACACTGATAGTAATGTGAAAACAAGCGAGTCAGACTTTCAATTCGGCACCACCGGTCCATCTGCGACTGATATTTTTATGTCAGTAATATTCGTTTGTTCCCTTAAGTGAAGGGTTGTCGAGCACTCGCCAAATATCCATTAACCTGAGGTGTCGCTGTGGTTTATTGATATGTTTCTGTTTTCAGATGGTAATTTATGAATCACTAGTTCATGGGACAAAAGTGGGAATAAGAGTGCTGAATATATTTTATTGCTAGACAAGGAAATCTTCCGGATTTCATTCGGCCATTGTGGCGCGGAGTAAAAGAAAAAGGAGCATCCTAAATATATAACGGTTTATTCTCCTGTGTGAGCGCAAGAGCGAAGGCGCAGCTCCCGTTTCTTGATGATGCAGAGCTTCGAGGCTCCTGATGGAATTGAACCAGAGCGAGCGACATGTGGGGACCATGTGACCTACATACAAAGTCCCTGCTTCCAGTGGAGTGTGTCATGCGAGGGGTCTCTCTCTGTGGTTTGAGGGCTGTCCATGTGACACATGATGCCAAGCGGTCACACGTCAAGCTGATTGCACATCGGATGCGTGAAAAACTGCGGGAAGAGTGAGAAAATGGCAAAGGTGTGTCATGCTCTCCCCCTGCAGCCCCGACGCCGGCGCTTCGGGCTTGTCCTGCTGCTGAACCAAACCATTTCAGACAAATGGACGGCGGTGGGGGGGTGGGGGGGGTGGATGAGGGTATCGATTGTACTTTCAGGGTGCTCTGGCGTCCCGGGGGCAGACGGAGGGATTCAGGAGTCGCCTGGGCCGGAGATGTGCCGGCACGGTAAGTCGCAGCACGCTTTAGTCTCCTTTACGCATTTTATTTCACAGGTCCGTGAGCCACTTCACAGCCGGACCAAACTTCCCTCTGAGGCCATTCAGCGACGGACGACCTGGCTCGCGGTCCCGCTCCGCTGTGGGCACGCACACGTGTGCACATGCGTTTCCCTCCCCCCTGTGGCGTGTCATTCCTCAATGTCATTTTTAATGAATTTTAGACCACATCAAGTCATGTCCGTCTCAAATCATAAACCGCCGTAATAAGTTGGAATGGATGTTCATGGCAGTCGGGGGTTTGCCCGTTGCTGGAGCTGTAATTGTAATATATTGGACAATACGTCTGAATTATATGCTTCAACCCCCCTGCGCTAACAGACCAATGTTTTGTCCTTTTGTTGGAGCGCTTTAAATACACCCCAAAAGTCTGGCATGCCAGCAGGGGGAAAAAAATGACTTTTAACCACTGTGTTATTCAAATATGATCACTGACGAATTGCTTTATTGACATCTTTATTTCATATAATCGTCTATTTTGAAGGTGAAGGCAAAAAGCAACAACGAGAGAAGCGAGATTACGATGAATAACAACTCCATTAAGTCCCATGTCCTCTATCTCTCGTTTCCCTTGCTCCCTTCTAATCTCATTTCGCAGGGGACCGCGGCGGGCAGGAAAGGAAGTTTTCCCGTGGTATCACACGAGAGACTACTCTTCCACGGGAGGGAAAAATGAAGCGAATAAATAAAGAGAAAATCGAATTCCTTCAGCCGTTGCGGGAGTGCTGGCCAATGAATCAGCAGAATAAATTCTCCCCGGAGATAAACAAACATGATATTTCAGCTGGGAGCTACAGGACAGGGAGGGCCCCCGCCGTCGCTCTCGTAAAGTTCAGGGCGCTCCGGACCGTAAAAAGGAGCCGCCTTCTCAATCAGGGCAGCCTGTGGCAGGGGAGGCCTTTACAGCTGAGGCCGTGTGATGAAAGCACACACAAACACACGCACGCACATACCCGACAAGTACTTTTACACCATAGATATATGGCTTCATATAGAAAGCCATTAAAGTGGGATTTTGAAGCACAAGTGTCTCCCAACACACTGTCAACACACTAAGTGCTTGTAGTCCTGATTTACGCTGGAGCGAGCTCGCCTCTTCCTGCGCACTGTGATAGCAAAACTATTAAAGACATGCAAAAAAAAAAGAACCTTCAACAATTTTAACAGGTTCATTCCAGCTTTTCATTGGCTCCTTTTATTTGGAAGCAGATTTCGACATACGAGCCGGCTGCCCTTTTGGCGCTCAAACCCGGACACCGCAGCGCGCGGCGAGGCGCCGCGGCTTCCCGTGTCGGTGCTCAGTAATGATAACAAGACAATAGTGACAGCCAGAGTCAACATTTTATGCCGCTGACTTTAAAGGTCAAAGTCCTGTGCATGTTCCCTTGTCTTTTCTTCTTTCCTTCTTTTTTTTCGCACCTCCAGGCAGAGGAAGGAGCTGCAGATGTGAGAGAGCCACTCATGTGAAGTGAGACTTGAAAGGAGAGAAGCTCCAGGCTGCGTGGAAGAAGCATTTGGAGGGGGGGGGGTTTTGGAGGTGGGGGGGGGGACAAAACACATCTGTTTATTGCTCATCCAAAAGACTTCAGAAAAGGTTTAAAAGTTTCAGTGTGGGATCATGTTTAGCATATATACTGCACTTGGCAGTTGGACTTTTATCGTTTAAATTGACCGTTTTCTCTGTTTAGTGGAAGACGGCGGTGTCAGATTTCTTGGCTGAGCTTTTGCCTCCGCCTAATTTATTGGATGGTTTCCAAACACACGCACCAAAACTCTCGCCTTGACAGGTTAAATGCTCCTCGTAAGACACACTACTTAAGCGTGGAGAGAGTATTTCTGAACAGCACGGCAAAGTGTGGAGCTGCGAGAAATGGAAAAAAGAAAACAACAACAACAACCCAAAACATATTATTTGCACTAAGCACTTCATAGTGGAAAACACTTGTAAAGGCTCTCAGCTATCTTTGGCTTGCTGGAAGAATCAAAAGGGTACATTCTACTTTTTCTGTGTAATCTAAAAAAATCAGGCAAAATTTCAAAATTCAGATGTTTTGTGTGTGTTATTTTTGCAGATAAACATCCTGTATTTGCAGCTCAGTCAGACAAACATTATTAGATTGAAACAAAAAATACAAGCAAGGTTTCGAGCAGCAAAAGCTCCTTCCAAGTTGATGTTTGTGTCTTTGTTTGTGGGCAAATCTGCTGAAAATTAGCGTGTGATAAAGCACGTTCATGCCGAACACACAAAAAGCAACCCTGAAGTTCTGTCACAACATATTCGTAAAATTTTAGGTTTCGTTTCGTGTCTGCCAACTTGTAATAAACGTCCGACTGCATTGTAGCTGTTGGCATGTTGGAAATCGTCTTGTTTGGAGACAGCACAGTGCTTCATTTGCTCAGCCTGCACACATTGAAATAATTGTGAGCAATAAATGAAAAGGGGTGAGAATGATAAACAAGTTAGAACAACAAGCGAGGTGCTTCAGTACAGTAAACAGCTCCTCAGAAATGAAAGATTAATTTAACTTGTCATGTTTGGGGTTAATCACTCTTGAAAGAAAAGATGCAGTGCAACAGCTACACTGTTGTTTACATTCAATCATGTCACCGCAGCTTTATCGGCTGCTGCTTTCTGAAACAACCCGAGCTGACGCGCGGCTCTGCTGCCGGGAACATAACAAAAACAGGGAAGCTGATACTTGATGGTAATTCTGACCATCGGGGGCGCAGTGATCAAGAGTCAATGGGATTAAAGTTCTTACTTTACAAAACTCTTTTGCGCTCAAAACTTCCCACTTGGACATTTTTCGGAGATTGAATTTTGAAGAGCTCTGAGGAACCGCTTCGGCTTCTCAGCTTTGATTACCGACTAAAAGGTATTTTCTGACCTGAGAAGTGGAGCTTCAATAAGTTTCTGGCCAAGAACAATGCAGTGACTTCACAATTGTGGAAGTGTCACCACTGAAACGCAATTTTACACCATCTTGCGCCTCTTACTGCGAGCTGTTATAAATGTGATTTACTGATGACTTCTTGCGATTCAGTCCTATTGCTTTTGTTAGTCTAAAAAAGAAAAGCACTGGAACTTCCTGCTCCACTCCAGCTTTTTCTGGTACTTGCAATTAAAAATGATGAAACACAAAACATAATTCAACCTAAAGTTCTCGTCTGCGCCCGCACACGAGGGACGGGGTTGTCAGTGTGTCGCAGTTGTGTTCGTTGGCACGCTGACACATCTATACTTTTGTCTTCCTTTGTGCTTCACACGTTTCGCAGCACTTTCTCTTGTTGCCACTGTCTGCAACCTAGAATGATGACAACACTTCAGGACTTTCGACGACAACTCGCGGTCTCACATGTGGCTGCGGCACGAAGAAAAACGCACACACAAGTAGCACACACACGGACACACCGAACAAAGCAAACAAGGGCACCAGGCTCCTCCTGAGTCTTCCCCGCGCTGGAGGCAGAGGCTGCGGCCCCGGGGACGTCTTCCTCACTACGGTATTGGAGATCTCACTGAAGCCCTTCACAAAACCAGGATACAGTTCCCCCGTCGCCCAATCTGGGTTCAGTGCCAAGTGGAGCACCGGGGGACTGACATGTACCGAAGATAGTAAAATATCGCAACAGGCCAGGGGAGAGTCCTTCCTTTATTTAGCTACAACCACTCACCAGGTCTTCCTTTCACGCTTTATCGGTTACCGACTAAAGCTTGGAGCAAAAACAAACATAGTTTGGGGAATTTCTTTAGGTGGTAGGACCCAAAGGGAAGGTGGGTGGAGCCAGAGTCATTTATAAACGGGGAAAATTGTCAATGTTTATGAACAGGATGGAATTCAGTGACTGATTGAATTTTTTCCGACCTACATTCAGACAATATGTACAATCCAAAGCTCAAACATAGGTTTCAAGTCCAAGAAAAGAGAATCAGAGGGAGTCTGGCAGGTTGAGGTGCAGATAGAAGGAGTGAGCGGGGCAGTGGAGATATTGGGGCAGCCAGTGTAAAAAGTTGGTGAAGTTTTGAAGGAAAGTTGTTATAACTTCCTGTGGCAGCCTCTATGATAATAAAGAAGCCAAAAGATAAGCTTTCCAGTGTTGCCAGATACACAATAATTGCATGTAATTTAATGGCATATACACAAATCCCACTTATCCCACACAAATCAACAGAATTTGAGACGTTTCAAAGATAAATTCGACACATCTGTTATATAAATGACGGTTAAGGTGATAATAAGATGTTAACTCAATGATATTTCTTCACTTCCAAACTCGGCAACACTGATACACAACAGTTGTTGTTTTCAATTAAACCACATGCAATTTTGTTTGTTTTCTCAGGTTGTTTTCTTTGGCACGGCATCGAAACGAGTCGAATCAATATCGAGGTTGAAAACTGAACGTTATGAATCTTTTTGGGTCTTCGGCTATTTTAAAATCATGCTGCTATGGTTACAGAGGCGTCTCTCTCTCCATTGAAGTATATTAAAAAAGTGGTGTGAACGTCTCTGTGCTCCACGGTGATGCAACACACTCACATTAAATCAGTTAACAGTTTTAAACTCAAACAGAGCTCTTCTCTCGTCGTTGGACCCCCCTTCACGTAGCATTAGCTACCTGTTCTCCCCACATGAGAGTGGCAACTTACTCGCGAGTGGATTCGCTCACTTGTAAACTCAAATCTTTTCCGCAATCTACGTTAACACGGAAAACATTAACACAGTAATACTTCTTTAGTGGACATGGAGAGGGCAATTTAGATGGAGTGCTGGCATTAATCCTGGGAGGCAGCCGTTCCCTCTGACACCTCCATAAAAGATATCAGCCCGAGAGTAATATTAACACTATGTTATTTTATCCACATCAGTTACATTAGGTCACGTGTTAATTCATGTTAACAATTTGTGTCGACCTTTCTCATCTAATTCTCTTCATTTTATTGAGATTTACTTGCGGAAAGCAGGAGTTCAGGTCCGAAGAGGGAATCAAGGAATCCGCCGAGTTACCGCGAGACGCCGGGCTGTTTCGCTGCTTCGACAGCCTCCGTTCTTTTTCGACAAGGTTTTTTGGAGTTTCTGTGGCAAATTGAAGAAATTCAATGACCCACCTCATTACTGAGGGCTACATCCTGTCCGAGTACCTCACATGGAGTCAGCAAGCTCTTCAGAGCGGCCAATTGTGCCACACAAAGGCCTGCAAACGAGACTTCAAGTCTTGATTTCTGTGGCAAAGCATCGGATAGACGCCTTCAATAAAGAACAAGTGTGGCCAGGGATCTTTGTCCACATAAATATAAAGTACTGACAATCGTGAGGTGGTCCAAGCATCAGAGTCCTGCTATTGTCAGCGTGCTCCTCAGAGGGTTTGAGGGAGGTATGACGGAGGAGGCGAAGTGTGTACGGCAAGCTATAAATGTTTGTTTTTACCAGTTAGTCATTATTTGTTTTTCCTGCTCCCTCCAACTGTTGCCTCGCTTCCTTTGTCCTGGTGTCCAGCAGACTTGAGCAACACGCATGACTTATAAATGTGATTGTGGGAGTGCGGCGGGGTGTCTTGTGAATCAAAATACGCTTTGTTTTTTTTAAACCGTGATCTTCGCACCAAATCTTGCGAGGCCAGTGAGTCGTGGGTTGGAAAAACACAAGTGGGGGAATGACTTGGGAGAATCGTCTTCCTTTCAGTAAACATGGAAAGGCGGTCGCACAGATTCGGAGCACCACACAAGGGTTAAAGCCCGAAATACCACAGCTGCATTCCACCAGAGCATCTCACTCAAAATCGATAACAGCCACCGACATTGTGAATGACTGAGCTATCATCCTTCACTATTTATAGCGTGTGATGCTCTGTGAACCGTGAAATTAATAAATAGCATGCTCAGTAATTGCCTGGAAACCAAGCGCTGTGGCAAAGTGAGGTATAAAAATCAGTGGCATCAGATGGGGTTTCTAATAAGTTGTCACATTATTGTCAATGACCTTCAAGCAATTAAAACAGCAGAGGAGTAAAAGAGAGAGGACGAGGAGGAGGAGGGCGAGGAGGAGGACGGGGCGGATAGTGGGGAGAGTAAAGAGGAGGGGTTAAGAGCGGCTGAATTGATGGGAGTACAGTAGGACTCTATTAGGACAGGAGGAGCTTCATTAAAAGGCACCAGCCAAGAGAGGTGGGGCACTCCGGAGAGCCGCGAGATCGCCGACGGCACCGGTTCAAGCAATCGCCCGCTTAATCGGAGGATGGCGACGTCGAGAGCTGAGGAAAATCAGGAACTTCTTCCATTCGGCAAAACATCGGGGACTTAGGGAGGAAGCCTGTTGCTCGATGAGCACCGCAAGTGATGGTGGGACGTTGGTTTTTCTTTCTCTTGGAGCCGTTTCTTTTTAAAATGGGCTAAAAAAAATAACTCAATATAGCTTGTCTGATGTTTTCCTTTTAAAAGGATACAAGTAAAACCAGGAGAGGGCACCTGTTTAAAAAATGGTTCAATATATTCCTCTAATATCATATTTTTTATGTTGGATTTGATTCTCATTCTACAAAAGGTCAACGTGGTACTTTAACCGTCTCCAGAGAGCCTAACCTGTGGACGCCGAGGGTGTCATTGTGGCGTGTTTGCGTCCACGCATCTCATAACATCACCTGAACTCGTTCCTCGATGATTGAGCGCCTCTGCAGGGTCACACCCACATGATTGCGGTAAATCACCGTCCAATGTCTAAATAACAGCTGCTGGCTTTGGATGGAGCTCATCACACTTACCGGGGCTGCTTATTATCAGTGCATCATGGAAAGCCTGGCACTAAACTTTGCACATTCCTTTAATGCCAACGGCGTTCAGGATGAAATCCAGCAGAACAGCCACTGTAATAGCTGGCTATTATGACATCGCAATCAACAGTTTGTAAGCAAATTAGGTACTAAATGAGTAAATGGGTAACAGGCAGGAGGTAAAACTGTAACATTAAGTGAAAACCTAAATATTAGTGTACGTTTACCGAGTTAATAGTTTACACAATTACCGACTGGTGTCCTTTTTATAAACTCTATCTGGTGTAATCAGTGGAATGCTACGTGTCCTCACTCTGTCCAAGAGAAAAACAAAGTCTTGCCATAATGTCAGACTAAAGTTGAGTTGCAAGAAAGACTATAGTTTTGGATGCACAGCTTGCATGAAGAATTATAAGTTTGTGTCTTAAAGAAAATGTCCAGACAAGATTAAAAACCAAAGTAGTGTGTGAAAAATAAACATAAAGTCATCAATAATGACAGTATTTACTTGTTTATCTTCAAAGAATAAGAAAAGAAACAAAGGATGGTGGCAATATCAGAAAACTGACACTGAAAATTAACAGTCATGACATAATTGGCAAAGTTTATTGTGCCATAACGTCAATTCACATTGGTTTATACAAGTGACTCCTCGAGTGGGCCAAACAATGACCTCTTGTGGCCAAACAAGTTACAGCAAGAACAATGGTGAAATCGCTAAACTGGCTTCACTCGAGTTCACTGCTTGAACACACTCTTCTGGTGGCAACGAGCAAGCAAACTCTCTCTCATTAATTAGTCAACCTCTCTACCTGTGGGCCAGCCTGCCACACTGCACCGTGATTGATGGAACAGGAACAAAAGAAAAGGGACTGTGATTACTGATGAGAATTATAAATACATTTTAATTAATTAAGAAAGACAGGCAGCAAAATTAAGCAAGGGTAGTTGTCTGCAGGTGGCGAAGGAGCGAAGCCGGCGAGTGCTGGGACGCTTTGCGCGGCGAGAACAGAAAAACCACCAACCTCCAGTGCTATTCTGGACGAATGAGCAGGGAGAATGGAGAAGTTGGGGGAAGAGGAGGAGGAGGAGGAGGAGGCCGAAACAAAGCGAACGAGGGCAGTTGGAGAGAGGAAGAGAGAGACGAGGGTGGATATCACTCAGTGCTCTTTAATAACCGGGGCAGCGGAGGTTCAGGAACCAGACATGAGCAGCCCAGTGGACAAGAGAAGAAGGGCAATGGGGTCACGCGGCACGGAGGGAAGAACACATACAGTATCTCACCCACAGGAGATTGATGTGTTTCCCAGCAATCTACAAGCCCATAAAAAAGGCCACGGTCTGTGGGCCAGCTTAAAAACCAACCGGGGAATTGGTGTGCAAAAGTTCATCTGGCACTGTCATAACACTGCAGCATGACAACATAACCTAATAACATCAGCAGCTTCTCAGGTGAGGTGGCGATTTTCTCCTCAAGCACCATGCGGCCGCCGGCTGAATTGTTTACTTGATTCGCGGCGGATGTATGGATGCGCATTTGCGACGTGCGCCGAGATGGCGCGGAAAAGTGTCAGACTCGCTCTCACCTCGCTGCTCTCTGTTGTATTCGCCGCTGCCCTCTGCAGACGTGTTGTCAGCGGAAATAAAAATCTTTTACACATCGCGTCTACGGCTGAGGGTGCAAAGTGCTAAAGCCTGCATCGGTTTGGAACCTTCAAGATCTCTCCTTTTCTTTTTTTCTTCCTCCTGCTTTCACGTTTGTCGCTCTGTCGTCCTGCCTTGTTCGCTGGCCCTGGGCTCAGCTGGTGGTTGCGGTGCTCAGTCTACTGCCAGGCTCTGAGATAAGCTTGAGAATCTAATGACACTGTTAATTAGACGATTTTATTTCCTCTCCGACATTCTCGACTCACAACAGAAAAGTCACAATTTACACGTTCTCCGAATGCGTTTTTCTTCCACGGTGCAGAAAAATACGCGAGCTGGATGAAGTTTTGCAGAATGTGCGTGCTTTAAATTCTATTTTAAGCACCTCTTCATTACCAACACATCTTCGTTTCAGGGCTCAAGACACAAATCTTGGTTTGTTATTTCTGCTCGGATACAAAAACTGCCTGAAAACAGACTCACAATTAATGTCTTTTCAGCCATAGTAATTGCTTAAATGGACGAGCCCGATAATATGCTTGCATACCTGAAAATTGGAGAAAATGTTTTAGTTTTGTAGTCTAATGATTGTTTTTTAGAAGTGAAAGGAGCAAATTACCTGTATATTCTGATAATCATTAAAGAATTATAGTGTTTGGTCAGCAACATTATAACGTTATGATTTCTCACATCATGTTCCCACTTCATCCAAGGCTTTTTTTTGCCCAACCACAGATTGCAGCACTAATTAATAGGTGATTCGATTTTAACCGGGCTTCTTGATGAAATATTCATCCGCGTCTGGTCCGCGGGAGCAGACGAGCGTTTAAAAAACGCAGTGCAGGGATGCCCCACGAGCAGGCTTCGTAAACCAGTGGCTAACTGGATGAATAACCAGAGGACACGCTGAGAAAGCGCATGACTTATTGATAAACCGAGGTGTTTACGCACCGATGCGCCCGCAGTCGCGGCTCTGCTCTGCTCACACCACATCGCCGAGAAATCAGACCAAACGTAGTAATTTTTGGTGATTTTCTGTAGTCTCCCAGTCGGAATTTGTGTGTTTCTTTTCCCATCAGATCACAGCTCCTAAAATCTAACCGGCGTGAAAAGGCAATCGTAGCCACAGTTAATCCAAACTGACCACAGCCTCTACCCCCCCCCCCCCCCCCTGCAAAAAGAAGAACCCAACTCAAACTACCTCTTACATCCACATTTCAGGACTACAAAGGCTGAGTGTTTCATACTCAAAAGACTTCATCTTCAAAGAAATCCTGCCGACTTTTTGACACCTACCTGCGCGCAGACTGTTGCAAAACCGGAGGTAATTTTCTGTAATTCCAGGCAGCATTTGTGACGACACCCCGGGTACACACTCCAACCTCCGCAAGGACCCCGCATTTGCATACAAGTCTGACTTATGAATACAGCGAGCAACAAGCTTTTGTTACCACGCCGGCAGCGGAAAATGTCTCTTTTGGATGTGAAGGGCCAGTGTTTCCCACCAGGTCTCCGCGTGCCTCCCTCCTCGCACAGCCACAGCATTGTCTTTAGAGTTGCACCCAGAGATCAAAGAGCGATTTTGAACTGTGGTGGGGTTTCTTTTTTTTTTTTCCCCTTTTAATGTCAGAACAGGGAGGACGACTGCAAGAGCATCTTCAAAGAGGGGACGGGGGTTTAATAATCACCGCAGTGACTGTGTCAACACTGTACGGAGAGTGAAAAGAATACATTTTAAGGCTTCGCGCTGATGAGTGAGACACACGCTTCAGAGCTTTGATTATGCAACGTGCAGAGGAATGGATGCAAACCCCCGCTCCAAAAAAGATTGTGATTTAAAGGGAATTAAAAGTCTGTAACGCAAGTGTAATCGGCCTCAGCTCGTTGTTTTCTCATTCAGACGTTTTAATTCTCACGCGGCGGTATTGATCATGGTGCAGCTGCGCCTTTCTTCCCCCTCCGAAGAAGCGGATCTTAAGCTGGTTCTGTGCTGCAGAGTCATTCCCACAGCGCTTTTGTCAAACATGTCAACCTGGCCCCGAGGAAGGAGAGACATCTCTGAGTCAACACTGCCTCTTGTGGAGGGAGCCTGCAACTGCAGGGATACTGTAAACACCTGCAGTACTGTCCAGGGCAGATGCTGCAGTGAAAAGGAGGGGGGAGAAAAAAAGAAAATACAGCGTTCATTATATATGTCTTCTGAACCCTTGTGGAAGACCGTATTGAGCTGCTCTCATAGTGAAGAGTTCAACTCTTATCCGGGTAATGTGGTTAATCAATTAGAAGTCCTCGTCCCCTGAGGGTATTCACATTAACTTGAGTATAGGTTTTCACTTAGAGTGGATCGGTGATCTCTGCAGTGGCTTACCCCCCTCCAGACTTCTTTCATTATCTAAGATGAGAGCATATTGAAAGGGTAGGGGGGGGTGGGGGGGCAGGTAGCACGAGCAGGTCACATTCACGTCGCGTGCCACACCTCGACGCCGCTCGCTATGTATATCCACCAAATTATATGATCTATCAACTTCAGCTATGGGCTGATGGAGAGAAATGACACGAGTTGCATTCAGATAATATATAGATGTGAAGAAGAGTGACTCAGGCGACTATAGTGTTCAGTCAGTATGAGGGAAAAAAAAGAAAATCACTGTAGCTTCTTGATCCTCACCCAGTGCAGCCTTGGTTTAGAGGAATCTATTGAAAACCTCACGTAATTCCCCGCATTCACTCTCATCCATACAAATCTGTTCATTCTCTCCAGCACAATATTCTAATCAGTGTTTTTTCTCTCTGTTGAATCGGCGCGCCCGGCCTCACTCGCTCTGTCTCTGGTCGGCGGCAGTCATCCTTGTACAGGACACTCCTCCTGTTCCCTGTCAGCCAGACTTTGTCCTCAGTTGATTTTCCCATTTTCAGAGAAACGCTTACAGAAAGGAGAGAGAGAAAGAAAAACAAGACTCCAAACAAATACAGCCCAACAAAAAAAATAACAGAACGGGTTCAACGAAGACTACAAAAAAAACCTCATAAATCGTGTTTCGGTAACAACGGGGACGCCGCGCGACCGGTTCTGCCGACGGTGATCTGTGACGGGCAGATACTGTTGACGTAAGGGGGAATAAAAATGAAAGCGCGGATGAATAAAACATGAGAATATCATTTCAAAAACCCCTAAACGTCCCAGCATGTGTTGGGCGCTTTTACACATTATTTCTTGTCTTTCACTGTTGTTGACTCTGCCTCTGTACGTGTCGCTGCAATCTGTGCATTTGTCTCTGCATCCCAGAGCAGAACTATATTTTAACACCAAAGCTACACTTGTGTCTATAAATATGTTCACAGTGTGTTAATGAAAAGACAGCTCCATCTGTGTGTTTTTTAATAATTCTCGCTGTTATTTCTGTTTAATGAAACACAGCTGCAGACACGAACTGCTTATGGGAACATGTCACAGATGTGAATCACTGCCCAGTTCTTGGATCTCCTACATTTGTCTGGAAGTTAGATCATGAACACATACATCTTTTAATATGATGGACCCAGAAAACATCGAGTATCGACTCCGAGTTCAACGATGTGTTTTGCAGCACAAGCTAATTTCCGACGTCAACACATGCCCGTCAAAATCAGTCGCATAATCGGTCAAATATTAAAAGTTAATTACCCTGAGATAGACGCCTGGCAGCAGTGAAATGCCCTCGAACTAGAGGGGGCACAATGAAATGGTGTCACTGAGGGAGCACAAGTCAAACCCTCGAGGAAAAACGCTGCGATTGAAATGTGACAGTGCAGTTAAGTGTGACACAGCTGTTTGAGTGCAGATGGATGGAAATGACTCAAAAATAAATGGCTGAAATATTGCAATCAGGCAATTTAGCATATTAATGAGTGGCCTGATTACAGTTGAAAAGAAAAAAAACCTCCTCGCTCAATAGTTTTGACCCATAGGGAAGCACCGCTTTCTCAGAGCATCTCTAAAATAGTTCCGTGGAGCTCTTTTCAGACAAATCTCACAACAGGAAAAGTTTAATTCGTTCCTGTACTGCGATTATAAAGTTAAGGTCAACTGAGGTCACAAAAAACAACAAAAAAAGTAGTTGAAAAATCCACATTTTTAAAGACATTCTTAAAGCAGGAATATAAGCGTGGAACTAAAGCCATGCCTAAAACCATTATCCAATTATATTCATACTTTTCCATTGTGCAGAACATTATGTATGTTTCTTCTTTTGTATAAACTTTCCAACTTTTCAAACTGTCTAGAAATATAACTGTTCATCGGCCTTTGTTTTATGTTTTGGATAATTATCTTTTTTTTTTCTTTGCAGCATTTTAATGAAGAGTAAAAAAAACTATTGTGAAGCAGACTGATCAATAGCAGCATGAATCGAGTTAAAGCTTTCTATTTACTTTCATAAAGAATGAAACGAAGCTTCAGTGCGAGTAGGAGGATCAGACCGCGAAGCTTCTGTCCTGGCAGTTTTTAACACTGCGTATTTCAGCTACACTTTCCTATTAGCCCCTCCCACTTTCCCGCGCTGTCGAGAATGAACCGATAATATCCTGATCCAAAGATTTCTTTGTTTGTTCACATTCAAAATTAAAGAAATACTTGTTATTATCTTGTTCTCCCATTGGTATATTTTGATGGAATGATGCTGCTCATCTCTGGTTACGTCTTGGAAGCCCAAAATAGGCCCATTATGCAACTCTAAAAATAGTAGTACTGTGCTAGGATCCTCCATGGTGTTGTACATAGGGACGCCATCATGCTCAGCTAATCCTGCAGTTGTTGAGTCAACTGTGGCATTTCCCTTGAAGCACTCGGACGGCACCGAGGCAGAGCAGCGTCTGGAAATCCTCACGAGAATTACAAAAGTTTCATCAGCCCACTGTGTCGGTGGCGGAAACTTCTTCACCTCTCGCGACGCCAAAACACAGCAGCACCGAAATCAGCTCCTGCAGATTTATACGAGCGATGGAACAACACAGCACAAAAATTGCCCCACTGATCACTTCACGGCTATCCAAACCACCCCAAACTCATCCGTCCGCCGGCCTCCGACCGGCCCTCCATCACCGGCGCCGTGTATCAGTCTGCCAGCCCTCTGACACTCCATCACAGCGGCACGGCGCCCTGGAGATCCCCCCCCCCCCCCGCGAAGGAGTGATGTAGTGGGCTATGCTAACAGACCCTCTCGGCCACTATTATTAACCAGGCCCGGCCCTCATTTCTCAAAGCCTGCGGAAACACTCGCGCACAAGCACAAACAGACAAAAAAGTCAGGAAACAAATCACATGGCGGAGAAAGCGGCGCGCAGGCCCCTCACTCAATTCTTCACCGGAGATAAGCAGACGACGCATGTTTTCGTATGTTGGAATTAATGTGACAACAAGTGCGTCTGATTTCGCTTTAATTTGGCCGCCAAATTAATGAATTAGCGGCGGTGCGTTACGGCGATGACAAGACTATTCCTCCTCAGCCACGCAACTCCAGTAGCCAGTGATAAAAGCTGTAGTATTACCACAGTATGCAATATTCAAACAAGGAATTTGTCATCTAATGAAGAGAATTACATTTCAGGCTGCATGTATAATTCATCGCCATCAACCTTAATCCAGTACTCTGAGCTGCACACGCAGGCTGCGGATGGAGAAAAGAAACACACAAGCACTTTATCTGAATCAATAAACTACAGAACAATTTGAATTCAAATGCATCAGCGAGATTTGGGGGGAATCTGCGAAGATATAAAGCGTCTTTCACTGACTCGT
>JASSRZ010000049.1:2695006-2715904 GCA_032164315.1 Malacoctenus gilli
TTCCTGCTTTTCCTCCTGGAGTGCATGACCAAAAAATCAGTTTTGTGTTGTGCCGAAGTGTTGCGGAGTGCGCTTTCTTGCTCGACTGGGCTGGTATTCCTTCATTAGTCCATCCCTATCACCACAACTGCCATTCCAGCGTGCGCGCGAGAAAGCCTTCGCCTTCCAGTCGTGTGTATCGAATTCCTTTACCCCCTAGTACAGCTAGTGCTGCTAGCTAGGAAACAGAGTAAATATAACTGCTCCCTCTCTTGCCCACCGAGGCATTGATTTATACATAGGCTGCTGCAGCTGGGAGCTACAAATCTGAGGGGAAGTCAGCTTATTCATAGAACAAAAATATAGCTGTTTCGTACACACATCTCGGAGGATTTGATTCAGTATAGATGAGGGCTGTCAGAGCAGTGTGTATCAGTGGGCACCAAGTAGACACAAATGTACTGTAAGTTTGGGAACCAATGCCAGTTTATGACAGCCTCAAAGTGTGTGTGTGTCCGCCTCACAAAGGGGGAAGAGGAACATTTGTCTCCAGTCACATCCCCACCTCTTTAAAAATGCTGATAGCACCCATAAAGATAATGCACTCGTCTGTGCGCGCGTGTGTCGCAGTAATTCTACACACAGCGGGGAATCCACCTTCCCACTCAGAGAACAATTAAGCAGAGGGAGGGAGGGAGGGAGGGGAGAGAGGGATGACTGCCGACATGCATCCTTCACCGCTGTAACATTTAAATAACGCAGGGGGGGGAGGCGAAAACCAACAGTGTTTGCAAAATGCAAAGAAAGGGAGTAAACAGAGCAGGACAGATGGCAGAAAAGAAAGAAAGCCAACAGATGAGAAAGATCGAACCAGACAGAGATGGAGAAGAGGGGTGGGGGTGGGTGGGGTGGGGGGTGGGGGGGGAGCGGGGAGAAGACAGGGAAAGTATAAAGGACCCAGGTCGGGAGTGCGTTCCTCTGTTGTGAGAGGAACCTTGTTGAGTGAGCCAGTGGCTGCAGCGTCTGGCACGGCATCAGTCCATGTGATCAGACAACGGGCGTCTGGCTCATCACCCAGTCACTTTGTTCCCCCCTCTGACAGCCTCAAGGCCTGACTGCCTGACTGACTGTTGGCGAGAGGGAGAGACAGAGAGAGAGAGAGAGAGAGCGCGCGAGGAAGAAAGGACGCCCACCGCCTCTGTTCACTCGCAGCGAGGAGGAAATTAGCGACGTGAGGCAATTAAAACTATTGCGCAGCACCGACTAAAATTAGCCCTCCCAGGGGTCAGTCAGGCAAAAGTCGATAGTTCAAATGACGACTTCCTTCTTTTCCGCTTTGGAGCCGTCACACACTTTGACGAGAATGCACACGCACACACACACATACACATCCTCGCAAGATGTATAATGGCTGTCCTGTCCACTGGCCTGCAGGCCGCGATCCCATTGCCCAGATAGAATTCCTAATTGATGTGACAAAGTGCCTGGGAGTGTCCTGTTTCTCCGGAGTGGTTTTTCTAAAACGCTGCTCCGACCTTTCCACCCCCCCCCCCCGCTCTCCGTCCTTTCCGCGCGCTATTCCTTACACCGCCCGGCGAGGTTTAAACGGGGTAAAAACAGTCTCTTGACATCCGACGGTCGGATATTATCCCGATCGCCGGGGTATCGACTGTGGCCCGAGTGGTGGGCAGAAATGAGAGGACCAATCAAACATCAAAAAAGAAAAAAAAAACAAAAAAAAAAACCCACCGCCATAATGCGATGGTCTTTGCAGAAATGAAAAGCATAGCGGCGCGTCAGCTTTCATCTTGTAAGATAATAGGCCAGTCAACGCTGCTAAGCAGACATGGCTTTAGAGTGCAAAAGGAGACGGGTTTTGCCCGTGGAAGCTTTTAGGAACTGTCACTCTGACAAACATGACAGCGTCGCTAAAAATAATGCCTGCTTATAAACTCAATGTCAGGGGCTCGGGGCGTGTTAGGTGTCTACTTAAGAGACCGCAGTGTGGAAAAACAATATTTGAGCACGCCTGCGCGTGCACTCACACGCAAGCACTATCAATCTCCGTGTTGCATTTCACTGTCAACCGGCAACAAACGTGGAGTGACACAAGCCGACCCATTCTTTGTTTCCTCGTATCTAGATGGATGTTCTTGTTGTGTTTTGTTTCCCATTAATTAAGTGTGGGGGTGTTGGTGTCAGTCACTATTAATTTGGAAGTGGTGATGCGCCCAGCTTTGTTTGTCACTCTTCCTTTATTACACCACACCATTGTCATGGAAAATCATGATTAATTTGTTGAATTTAATGATGTATAATTTGGCAACTCCGTTTTTTTTTTTTCTAAACAGCTGTCAAGTTGACAGCACTGGGTACATGATTTTGAAGGGAAGGCTGCTTTTCATTGTGCTAAATGTAATTTGGTGGCTTGAATTGTTTGGTGGGGGTTTTTTGGTGCCTTTTTTTAATTATCTGAAAAGGGCCACACAGTGACGTGCTTGTTAGTACCCTCGCCTCATGGCATGAGGGTCCCGGCTTCAACCCAGGTGGTCCAATTTCCTCCCTCAGGCCCAAAGCATACATACGAGTTCAACTGGAGACACTAAATGGTCCGTATGTGTGTGGTTTTGTGGAGAGCACCACGTGTCTCCACCTGATTCTCCACCCAAGTGGCTCCTTGAGCCCCTAAGCCCCCCGACCGCTCCCGCTTATCTTCACGACAGCAGCCCACTGCTTCTGGTATGTGGAGGTAAGGTGACTATCTTATCAGTAAAGTAACAGAAATTATCCCCGAAATAAAAGCATGAAAGCTTCTCAGTAAAGACTCAAGTTAAAATAATGTGCAGTTTGGGCGAAAAAGGGTAGTTCAGTCCCCACGAGGTGATGCAATGTCTCTGAAAGACGTGTCCCAAACTGCGTGCGTGTCATTTTTTGTGGCTATTTTGGACACGACTTGTGTCCAGCGTCACTCAAAGCCACAAGATCAATCAAGGGCCCGAACAAAAAAACGGGCCGTCACGCGGCGTCAGGAAGCTTCTCGGGACTCCTAATGCGCCGCAGACACGCTGTCTGGCGTCAGCATGATCTTTAACTGTCCTTGTGTTCTAACCTTTGCAGCGACAGAATGGGAATTTTGCATCGTCGCCAAAAAAAAAAGACAGCGTGAAACAAAAGAGGTGCTCAGTGACCTGTGCAATGAGATCAGTTAGCTGGTCAGAGAGATAAAGTGAACGCTTCTCTCGAAAAGAGGATCCCAGATTGGATCGGCGCGTCCGTGCACGCGCATGTAAATCCGCACACGCAGGTGTTTGCGCGCCGGTGCGGTGAGTGCAGGTCATCAGGCCCGTTTACCCTTCAGAAGTCATCATTTGGGGCATTTACATCCTGGAATAGGAAGCACACTTTGACTTCTCGGTCAGCCCCCCCCCCCCTCCTCCCCAACTCCTTCATTTCCTGTCACTTCCAAATCAAAATCAATTTCCTTCGCCTCTGTTGTTCTCCCCTTGGGGTGAAACATTTTCCCCTTCAAGTGTGTCTGATGAAAGGGTTTCTCTGCTCCCCGGCTCAGCCCCAGAGAGTCTCGCGCGGTGACGGCGACGCGGCTTTGTGTGCGAAGTGTGTCACAGAAACACACAGCGAATGTGAGATGGCCGGTGAGGAGTCGACGCTGACCTAAGCTGCCCCGCCACTGCTGTGTTTGTTTAGTGCAGAGAGGGAGTGCTTCATACTAAAGACAGATAACATCACCACCAGCACACACACACACACACACACACACACACACACACACACACACACACACACACAGAGTCACACTCACACTGCCAGGCAGACACACTAGCCCGAGACCACTTCTCTGTTGTGACGCATGTTTGCTTGTAGTGTTGTCTGAAGAGCTGTTTGTTCTCCTCCCCATGCTTGATCAGGTTGGATGAAATCTCCCTCTCCCCGCCGATGGCAGCGACACAGTAGCGGAGGGGGGATACTGATCTGTCAGCGCACCATACAGACAGCACTTAAGAGACTCAGGGTAATGGCTGTTCGTGGGCCCTGTTAAAAACCCTCCCCTGTTGCTGAGGCTTAGTGTCACTTAGGAGGAGGGTGTGAAGGATGCGGCACAAACTGCAGGGACTCTAACTAGATGCCTGCCAACTGTAGAGACAAGCGCCTGTCCACAAGAAAAAGAAGGAAGGAAAAAAAACAAGATTCAAATGGCTATTTAAGCCTCCAACAGGTAAAAAAAATAAATATTTACCCCCTCTACTGGACTGTGGTACGCGCTTTCATTCAGGGAAAAATACGTGTTGGCTTAAACCAAGAAAACCCTCATTGTTCAACAGTTGGAAAAATGAATAAAAAACAACAAGAAAATCTGACAAACAATCAGAAAGAGGGTAAAATCTTTCGCTTCTCAAAGCACACCATTACCTTGACACACAAGGAAGAGTCATCGAGATGTAATGGAGTAAATGAAAACCAGACGAACCAAGCAAACATCATTTTAAGCAAACTGAATTTAATTGGGGTGAAAAAAGATGTCAAAGATTGATAGTTCAGAGAAAAAGCAGGACGACATAATTGTTTTTAAAAGTAAAATACAGCTGAGTATAAATAAAATTCTAGAAATTGAATGCTCTATAAACAAAAACAGGTTTGTTTTTTTTCTGAGATAAAGTGATAAAAATAAATATGATCGCAACAACAATCACTACGACATAAACAGAAGTCTGTTATTGGTTAGCCTCCATGTGACCAGACACAACTGTTGTGTCTGTCTGGCCAGAACATCCAAACAAATGTTACCAGATCAAATTTGGGACTCGTTTATTGTTTAAGTCTGTCTGGGTCAGTTCAAGCAATTCAAACCTGATGCTGCGAGACAGAAAGAGGAGCCAGAGTTTGAAGGGCAAACGATTGGATGTGATTGAATAAATGAAAAAAAAAAAGCTGCAATGACAATATTTGTTATTTTGTGTTTCTGATGTCGCAAAAAAATGGGTTGTAAAAACACCTCACCGGAGTTGCGGCATTGTTTCTGAACAGATTTAGAGAATAGCTTTTTGGTAGGTGAATACCAAGATAGAGGTCTTCTTGAAGTCAAAAATGCAAGCAGGATTTTTATGCGCTGAATTATTAAAGAGAGCAAACCCACTGAAAGATTCGGACATAATAAATCAATCTTCAAACTGTTTTGACACAAATGGCTGCACCCATTTGGTTACAAATGCTTACTGGAGACTTAGTTGATCGAGAATCCTCCACGAAACCCCATCTTACTCTAACTTTCAGCAGCTGGGGAAAAAAACAGCCCACCTCTTCATGCAACACAGTGACGTAAATCCTGATGAATACATAATACCGCACCTTAAACTAATACCACACAACAGAGCATGCACCTTATTTATTAGTCCATGGCTGTTATCTTATGGATTGAGTAGACACACACAAGACATAGAGTTGGCCATTATTCTGCTGCAACTGTGGGGCTTCATAACTCAATAAGAACATGGCTGTTGGTGATTTATGCTGCGGACCACGGGACTCTGTACATAAATCACTGGGAGCTCACCTATCGCTTTCACTTATTCATGCTAGCTATTATTTATACCGCCACCGTCTGGCCCCGCGTGATCAATATCCTTAATTCTAATTACATCTCAAGCACTCGCCACTCGGTGTGTTGGGACAACGCGCATTTACGTCAAAAACGTTAATCAGCGGGGGTCGGCGCGGGCCCCGGGAGGGGGATGAAAATCGCCGAACGAGGCGGAGCGGAAGGGCGAGGGCGGCCGGGAGCGAGTGTGATTAAGGCCGAGTGCAGCGGCGGGAGTGTTAGCTCTCCACTCCAGCTGTGGGACGATGTTGACCCGAAATACCTGGGATCAGAAGTAATCTGTCGCGTTCAGGCGAGGGTCCAAAAATTGTGTAGAAGAAAGGCCGGGACCAGATGAATAGAGAAGGGGGGGGATCAGTCTCACCAAACAAAGCTTTTATCCACAGCCCAGCCGCCTGTTGACTCTCCCCGTAGTTGGCTATCGCCGCTCGCATCGCCTGTTGACTCTGCTGCTCGGTGGATTTGAGACAAGGATCAGACCGTGGCTGCAGTCAAAGTCTTGTGTTCATAACGCCCGGTATGCGAGCCGACACTATGGGACGCACCGGCGTGATAAGGTCTCACCCCGCGCTGGTGATCCCGCTGTTTAGCTTTATAAACAACCGCCACGACGACAATGACGGTAAAGGAGAAACATAAAAGCACTTTCCGCCGCTCCGTGTTGATTGCATGATTGGGGTCCGTGATCGCATCTCGTCAGCCCAGCTTGGTCGGGGGAGGGAGGGAGGGAGGGAGGGAGGCGTCTGGGTTGTGGCTGCGAATGTGTTTACGTGCGAGTGTGAATTGTTTGCTTTTGCTCGAAGCTCATGCGAGCGGGGATGAGAGATCTAATCTCCCCGGCGGGGATGAGGACTGGGGGCCAAAGTCTTGACCTCCCTCGCCCTCGCTCGCCAATACTCACCCCCCCCCCCCTCCCCTCCCCTCCCCCCAACCCCCTCCAAAAGTGGGCTGGTTAGTTTGACAAGCAGGAGTCTGGAGGCAAGAATGACACGAATAGACCCGCATCACAAGACATACAGGACGACTGTGAATCTCTTTCGTCTCGTCATATATCTTTCTTCTGCTGCAAAATTGAACAGATTTTCATCCGCTGACTTCTTTATTTTTGAAATAATTTCAAGCTTTTCCTGAAACAATATTTGCCAAAAAAAAAAGCTGTTTGGCTCCAATAAACGATATCGAAATGTAAGTTTATGCTTTGGAGCGACCTTGAAACAATCTATTTTTTATTTGATTTGATTTAATACAATTAAACTTATTTCAGTTTTTTTTGTTGAATCTTATTAGACTCGTTTTTTAATCAGTTTGGTTTTAGTTCATTATTAAAGAATTCTTAACAGTATTTACATATTTAGTTTGTTCTTAACTAACTCTTTCATCTTCCTGTTATAATTACATCATACTCATCTGAGTAATCCTGCAGTTTTGTTAAAGCACTCGGCAAACTTATAAACTATCCTTTCGAGTGCAACGGAAGCCCTTGAAAAGTGTGTCCGGGACGTATAAAATGCAGGAAACGGTAATATATGTGAATAAATTGTTCCTGTGTAAACGTGACAGCAGTCGCCCTCATCTGCTGTTTGCCCACCGAAGGTTGCCCGCATTGATGGATGCGTGTTTGTGTGTGAGCATCTGTGCCTCTGTGTACTGTTTACTGTGGGGATGAGGAGTTTCCATAATCCAGAGCCTCGCTGTGGCAACACGGAAACAGAGGTAGAGTGGCGTTAATCCCGCGAGACATCGGAGGAGCTGAAATCGATGACTCACCTAGGAAGGAGGAGTGGAGGGAAGGATTTCAGAGAGAGCGTCCAAACTCCAAAAGACTTCTCCTGGAATCTTTTTCGCTGTCTTCAAGCAGACTCTTACAACAGGCCACAACGAAGCTGCTGCTTCTTGATAGTTTGCAAAAATTCAAACAGGAATCTATGAATCACGGCAGACAGAAAACAAACACCAGGTTTTGCTCCTGAGTGTTTCAAAAAGATGTGTTGGTTTGTTGTTTTGGGTTTTTTTTTTCTTCGCCTGGATGTGAAGACAGAAGATAAAATAGCCGCAGACCAGATGAGCAATGCGTGAGTTGTGTGTGCACGTCGATGTCTGAGTCTGCCTCCAGCTAACAAAATATCTCCCACTGGAGAAGTTCCACGAGCCCTGACATCAACTTTCGTCAAACAAGATTTGTCTCCTTCTTGTTTAACTAATTGGCCTTCATCCTAAACTCGAAACAAATCATGTCATGCATTCCATTATAAATCCACCCCAGCGGAGGTTCTTGTCAATAGCAAGATAGAGAAAGAAATGAAACAGAAAAAAAGAAGAGAGAGAGCGGCGTGTGTGTTGGAGCAAACGTGGCCGCGCTGTAGTGGGGGGCACAGAGCAGAAACACATCATAGTTGTTGTTTAATTTGATGATGTCTCCGGCGAGAGCAATGTGGGCGTGCTGCTGGCTCAGATCTATCTTCCCCCCCTCTCTGTTTGCGAATGTGTTTTTAACCACTAGATCATTGTAGCAATACACTGGTGGCAGCGCTCCGGCATTACCCTGCCTGCAGCATCGATCCTCACAGCTTCATTTACAACACTATGGATTTCTGCATCAGAGGGGAGGAGTGAGAGACGGGGAGAGACAGTGAGTAAGACGGAGGGCGAGCGAAAATTGGGATTTTGAGAGGAGATATCAATGCGCGAGTACAGTCGACGTCTTAAAAATAAACAGAAATATGCGGGCGGCTTCAAAATGGAAACATGAAGGCTCAAAGCACTGATGGAAAAGTTATGTTATGGCATCGAACCACAAACCTTTCAAAGGTATCTGCTGGTGAATTGGGATTCGGAGGGGACAGAGTCGAGCTCAAGGTTAGGGGAACCAAAAGGAGGGCCCTTGGGCAAGGTTCCTGAACACGGTGGTGCTTAGTCGTAAGCATGATAGCTCAATGGTTGCATCATGTCTGCTCTGCATGTTTTCTCCAATAGTCAGGTGAGAGGTGACTTATGTCGACCCCCACCCCCACCCACCTTAAGTGACCCTGAATAGAAGAGAGTGGGTCCTAACAGCTTGGAAAACTGTCTGAGCTTCTGCGTCTCCTTGGACTTTCAGGAGTGTTAATCGAGATGACAGAGTAATAACTGTAATTCATGCAAAATCACGACAAAGGAAGAGTGTGACGTTCTAATCACAGACTGACAGGTTGTCCACTGTCTCCATTACCTTCAGTCACATTTCGCATTTCAGAAAACAAGAAGAAGAAAAGCTTCTTTTGGCATTATGACAATTGTTATATCACAATGTGCAATCTATTTCACTGAAGTTACTCCAACTTCAAAGGCTGTCATGTAACTCCTGAGAGTTAAAAACGTTGAAAAAAGTGCAGGTGTTAACACACACACACACACACACACACACACACACACACACACACACACACACACACACACACACACGCACACAAAATACATCTGAGAGAGTTAATTTGATCAGAGTTTTGAACCATAAATGTCAAGTTTGGTGTGAAATTTACTAAACTCATAGTTGTGTTCTTGCATTTGGTGAACAGATTTTCACTGTGTTTGAATGTAAAGAGGCAAGAAATGACTGTGTTGGAGTTGGCCCAATATAAACACAGCACAAAGGCACTGTGGTCTCCGACAGGTTGATGCTGCAGTTAAACACCAATAAAGTGAACTAATAACGCTCTCAATCGAAACACAACTTCTTCTCATCTTCCAAAGAATTCAAAGCTTAACTTCAAAACTTTCCAATTTGGTGTTTGGAATACTTGGTCACCCTACCTATCACGTCGTTGACCCCACCTAACAAAGGAAGCCCAGGAGTTCCTGCTTGGTTTAACATGTTGATTCAGTCTTCCTGACTCATTGATCCCGTGTTTGACTGAGGTCTGTGATTCCACCACCCCGGGCCTAGGCATCAGTCGCCTAACTGAGCTGCGTATCGATAAATCGTTTTGCGCCACGTTTGGCCATTTCCCGGTTTATTGCCCTCCCACCGAGTAGGGGGTGTGAAATATGTGGCCAGCGGGCCAAATCCGGCCTGCCAGAGAGTCCGATCCGGCCCACGAAACCATCTTAGGACGGTGTGAAAGAGACCAAAAACATCGGTTGCTAACCTGTGCTTTGGTTTTCCTTATACAGAAAACCGTTGTTGCTGAGTCTCTGTCACATCTCGTCACGTGTCATCTCTTTAGATTAGGCAACAACATGGCTGCATGACATAAATCTCTCATTCATGACAGATATTCCTTGGGTAATGACCTATCAATAATTGATAGGCATTTACAAATGCACAAAGCGTATAGTGATGTAATTTGAGTCCGTGCATGTGAAGTGGGTCTAGTTAATGTATCCAGGGGGGGATTTATAATTCATTAATTCTCTGTAGCGCTGATGATTGAGGCTTAGTATTGATAATGTGCCAGCAGAGAAAGCAAGGGAGAGCAGGACAGCGAGAGAGAGCGTCAAGTCAAAGGTCAATCCACTGAGGCATAATATAACACGCGCAAATGAAGCCACACGCCACCTCTCCACCATTGTCCCTCGCTCTGGTTTTTAGAAGCTCGGAGGGATTTCTTTAATCAGGGGGATCAGAGGGACTTATGAATGTCCACCACTTTAAACAGCGTACAGTGTGTGTGTGTGTGTGTGCCCAGCAAGGCGGCCTTTTCTTTGGTTTAACTTGTGGAGGTTATGTGTGTGTGCGGTTTCACCCAATTAAATGGCACAATGCCTCTTCCAGATTACATTATTAATTTAGGGTATTTGCGGCCATATTAGATGGCCACAAGTCTGTCGCCGCTCAGCCCGCCTTTGTGTGTTTTTGTCCAAATATGTTGGTTTTTTTACATAGTTATTGGGGAGATTCGAAGGAAATGAGGACTTATGGTAAACAGCTCATACTGGGGCAGGAAGCACTTTATCATTCCAAAAACCTTACAGAGTAAACACAGCGGAGAGCCCATTTTGTTATGAATTTAATGGCTAATTGCATTCAGGACACCATAAATATTGTTTACATCCCAGTCTGGCGGCAGTTTTACGTCCGCGGTGCATTTAAGAGAGTCAGGCAAAAGTTACATTCAAGAGAGTTTTGTAACAGGCTTTTCCAACAACACGTTGGAAAAATGAAGACTGGTGTTGTTGCAAATTGCCCTGTAAGTTGACAATCTAATGTTGGTCGATCAACGAATGACAATTGAGCTCTGCTGGCGTCACCATGGCAACTTTAGACCACAGTGCTCCCACTTAACTCAGGGGCCCGTCGTCTTGAGTTTCCAAACTTTATAGCCGTTATACGGAAAGACCTGAAGCCAGTTTTCACCAAGTCTTTGATCAGAGGCCTGCAGGAGTCGTGTGATTACGTAGACTGTGAGAAGCTTGAATCCGGGAGTGGATTTGACTCCGTTTGGCTCCTCTTCCAACCCAAAGGTTGAAGGTTTCAACACCAAAATGTCTTCGGATAAAAGGATTCAGGAGATGCACAAGTCACTACACCTTTTTTAAACAAGTTCCACACAGACCTAAGTTCTGACTACACACTGGAGAAACTCAGATGCTCTGATATTTGGCTCTTGCTAAATCTAACCTATAGAATCCCATCTTTGAAGACTGAGATAATAAAATCAAAGACTGTATTGTAAGTACAAAATCCAAAGTCTTTTTTTTTGCAGTGAATAGCTCATGTACAAAAAGCAGAAACTTCAACAGGTACTTATAATCCCAGTGATGTAATCAGGTCGAGGCCTCGATGTTCAATATCCATTTTTGGAAGTACGGTCCTTGTCGGAAAAGAGTGTGTGAGGATAGAGATATCCCCAGAGCTCTTATCAGCTCCACTCCGAGCTGACAGACATTCACACACTCCCAGGCAAACCCACAGACACACATACTATTATCCAGCAGAAATGTCTTAGGTGAGATTTCTTCTTTTTTTTAACAAAAAAAAAAAAAAACAGGCTTCACACTGCCGAGTTGGCTGTTAGCACATCATTTGACACACAGTGGATTTGGACACTCCTATATAATAACAGATAGCTACAAACTCTTGAATGCACACGCGCGCCCATGCCCACGCCTACACATTGGCATTCACCGTGATGCAATGTATGGGTGGAAAAAGCAAAAGGGGAAGGTGAAGAGTAAACAACTTGTGCAAGGTTTTATGAGTCCACCTTTCTCTGAGCAGTGGAAAGCTTTATTTATACACTTTGGTAGATAGCGAGAACCCAGAGGCCGCGCCCCCTTTGAGGGCCTGGGTCAAAAAACTGGTGAAAACCGACAAAGATCCGTCTTCGGGCCATCTGATCTGTTTTGGAAGGACCATTCTTTCAGGATTTTAACCGCCAAATCCATGTTTGCCTTCGCAAAAAGTGAAGTAAATACACTCCTTATCTGGTGGAAGCTTCTCACCTGCAAGCTGCTTTTTTTTCCTTTTTGACCTGATGCTTGGCTGATGTTCCCTTTATAGATTTACAGTTGTTAGCGAGGGATGTTGAGTCCATCTTTCCATCGAAGGAGAATATTTTTTCAACTCAGAAGATAAAAAGTCTTAAAAAGTCTTGTGGCAAATATGGGAAGAAGATCAGGGACAAGACTTGCAAAAATACAAAGCACAATGAGTCGAAATGCTGATATTTAATCTCAAATCAGCTACTTAAGGAATAAGGTTTTTACTCTCTTTGCGTTAAAATGTTATTAAAGGCAATATTCAGCGCACTCTTCAGAGGAAACAATGCGTCAGAAAATCTCAAGAGCAAATTTTCGTCAGTGTAAAATCTTGGGTGAAAAACGTTCCTTCAGTCACGAACGCAGGACACCGAGTGAGCTTGACACAACCGAGTCTGTGGACGCACAGTGACGAGGTGGAGGAGTTCAATGCCAAGCGCGCGCCGACACAAAGCCGTGAAGAGCAGGAACACTTGACGCAATGTGTTAAAGAAGGACCGCAACAGGCGCAGTGCGTCTGACCGGGCTGAACTGTCCTTGTCGTTCCAGTCTCATTTACCTCATCAGTCTGATTTGAATACATTCTCCTAAGCATGCGGTGGAAATGCAAATGAAACCCATTACCAAGAATTCTTCGCATAAATTCTCTGGTCATAAAAAAGTTCCAGGAAACGTCCGCGGAAAATGAGCGATAGCCGTCGCCTGGACATTTCTTGGCGCTCACCGTCGCAACGTTTAACAGCCAACTTTCACCAGCAGTAATACAGTGAGCAGGAGTAAGTTGTCAGGCCTCCTGAGTTGTGTTTTGACTGGAAATGTAATGCGAGCAAGACTTTGGCAGAGAAGCAGCAGCAGCAGCAGCAGCAGTGTGTCTGCATAGGTGACGTTCAATTATATTTTACGACTGTGGAGTCGAACGTAAAAGGGAAAAAAATATAGACTCAAGCAGAATTTGCTACTTAAGAGGGACTTCCAATTCCCTCACTATACCTGCTTCTTTACCAGCAATATTTCAGACCAGATGCCCTGCCACGGGGGCGGCAACAAGAAAAGCAAAAAGTAGATCAGGGAGAGAAAGCACTGAAGGGATGAAAAGCTGAAGCTCCCAAAATTAGCATGTTTGCAAAGGCCGAGGTCGTCCACTTGCTATATTACACACATTCGGATTCTTCACGCTAAACGAGCTTGTGTGTTTTTGTGAGCAAACAACTGCTGCCACAAATAAAGCAGAGCACAAAGACAAGATAGAGATGAACATAAAAGCACGGGGGAAATTTTGTGTATTTTTAAAGTTCTTCGTGTTTGTGCTAGTGGAAACTGGGAGATGTCACAGGACAAAAAGGCTCAAAAGCCAGAAGTCTATAAACCTGCTGACAGGTGATTTGAAAAAAAAAGAGCCATTATACTTTTATCTCAACACACAAGCAAGTTGCATGCAGACGTACAGATGTTTTGGGTGCCAAAAAACAACACATGCCAGCCTGCAAAAGTTTGCTTCTCCTCACTGAGATTTTTTCATCATTGTGAACATCACAGAAAAACAGTAATTCATCATGAGCTTCAGCGGTTGAGGTGAAACACATCAAATTTGAGCCCTTGGGAATTTCCCACTTTCCCAAGGGAAAGTTCCTGAGTCTGACGAAGTCGCAACAGTCATACTTCCTGTTTACTGATCAACACTTGTCACAAGTGTCGCTCCACAACAGCATTTTATCGAGATAGCGCTCGTTTCTTTTGCCTCTCTGCCATAAAACCTCTGCCTGCGCGGGTGGAACAGAGAAACGCATGCAGAAACAGCCTCCCTCCCATGCACACCAGCAGGACCTGCTATGATCGCGCATCACTGCAGCGCAGCTCAGAATATCCTGATATCAACGCGGAGATTGAAGGACGCAGAGAGAGAGAGAAGGAGGGAGACCATCAGAGTCAAGCGAGGTCGGGGGGAGCAGAGAAATTCAGGACCACATGCTGGTGTGAGACTGCAGGGCAGCCAGAGGAGGAGAGAAAATAGAAGCCCTATTTGATATTTAATTGGAATTGATCCTATGAAGCAGCTGAAAATTTCAGCAGTGGCCGGATCCATACGTCTCAGGGGCGGACGCTGGTGTGGAGCGGCGTGTGCTGCTGCTGCTGCTGCAGCTTGGAACACAAAAACAAGAAGGGGGAACAAAAGCCCCGTGAGTCACTCACGGGAGGGAGACGGACAAGCTGAGGGTCATGAAAAAAGGAGGGGGGGGGGGGCAGAGAAGAAATGTGAATGAGGGGAAAGGTAAAAGAAGAAAAGAAAGAAAGAAAGAGGGAGTGCAGGTAATGTGGGAACGGAGAAGGAGGGTTAGAGGGAGAAAAACAACAAACATGTTTTAATATTTCTTCTGAGATGATTTATTCATCCACCTTATGGCAACGCCACCCGTCTGGGCCAAGCACACCGACAAGATCCTTAATAATGGAGGTGGGGGAGAAGGGGAGGGGGGGTGTTTAACCTGACTTCCTGGATGCACCGGTACTGAAAAAAACAAGTATTAATTATCGTATCTGCTACGATTCATCATATGTTGTTGGACTCAGTGTCTTATCAGGAGGAATTTTGGCACGTTTACTGCAAAGTTTCCAGTTTTCAATGTTGAGATGAAAGAAAATTACGAAGTAAAGTAATGTGGGACATCGTCCAGTTTCAGTTTTAGAGAACAACTGGGGAATGGGGAGCTTGTGAGGCCACAGGCGCCAAAACATACATAAAGTTGCCCACGCACAGTGTAGAGTACGAAAAATATGTACGTAAAGAGAGTATTAACAAGGAAAGTCAAAGTTTTATTTGGGAGTCAGAATTGGAAGGGTTAAAGTTTGATTTCTATTGGACCTGAGCAGCAATAAGGTTAAAATGACAACAAAAGCAAAGACCAAAATCACAATTACGGTCCCAGTATATATTCACAGTAAATGTATTTCCCTATAAACAGCCTGAAACGACTTGCAATCAGGGATCCTCGGTGCCACGATAATCATCTTCTGATTAATGTAAACAACAGTCCGTCACTTCGCAGATCAGAGAAACCCTGCAGCATTTTGCACCAACAGTTTATAAACTCGCTCACTGCGAGGCTCCGGTGCCGATGCGGATTCGCTGGCAGGAAGGTGCTACGTGATCTCTGCTGATCTTCCCAAGACGGTGTCGATAAACGACAGTAAACATCTGCAGGTCTGTTCAAAGAAACTTATTGGAAGAAAAATGCAAACGGAAGGTTTGACTCTCAAGTTGTTGAGAGTAGAGCTTTGCAGTTTGAAAAGTATCCAAGTATTGGGCAAGTATTCATTGTTGGTGAGAATACACACTCACATACTACTTTACTTTAAAAAAAAAAAAAAAAAAGAGTATTCTCATTAAGTGGCTCCCACCACTGTTAATTATTGTTTTCTTATTAAAGAAACAGCCAGAATGAATCATGTAAAAACTCGATTTTTGTGCCCATCCCGATAAACTGAGCTGTTCACACGCTGCAGCCACGCTGATGGGACGTAAGCCAGCCTTCACCGTTAATTGAATACCGTGGCGCTTCCTTAATAAAGTCTGTGAACTGTGAGTGAATGTGTGCATTTGAAGTATCATAACAAAGATAATATTCATCCTGTGCCGACCAAAAAAAAAGGAGAAAAAAACAGCAGGAATGAGCCCAGATAACGGAAAATAAATGAAACGGGAGCAAGGATGGATTACCGTGTGTGCCCAAAGCAGGAATGTGTGCGACATCTTGTTCCTTCGCACCTCGATCGCGCTCGACGTGCTCCGCGCACACACACACGCACGCACGCACGCACGTGTGCGAGAGCACTCCGCCGCACATGCCAGCACAAACACGGCCGGCGCACAAACAAAACACAGCAAGCCAATGCCTAAAGACAAAAGCTGCGCGGCGGAACAAAAGACGGACCAAAAAAGCCATCAAGACACCCGCAGCAGGCACCCATTGTGATTAATGAAAACAAATATTGGGAGAGAGTGGGGCACAGGCACAGAGAAACAGCACAAACAATGGAGCAGACAGCGTAATGCATTCAGGGTTCAGTGACGGCCCTCTAGTGCAGAATGAGAATAATAGGAGGAGAGAGGGTGTGGGATAGAGGGACAGGAGAGGGAGGGAGGGAGAAGGAAGAGGAAACAAGGGCACTAATGCAAAATCCATTCTCTCAACCAAAAAAAGAAAAAACAACCCCACAACAACACAGACACACACAAACACGTTATTGCACCAGCCAGCTTTCAAACCCACGGTGCTGTCGGCCCGTCTGTGCTTACACCTGCCGCGCCGAGCGGTCTCGGCGCGACCGACTCTTTGGGCTGCGGGCGAGCGCGCAAAGCGACACGGCCCGCGACGCGTTCCGGGGAGTTTAAGCAGGTTAAGCGTCGCTCGGGCCCGTTCGGGAGCGCCTGGGCGCTCGGTGTCACGCTTTGCTGGGCCACTCGGCCACTCGCTTGCAGAGTAATGACACCTGTGGGGGACATCGCATCACATGTGCACATCTGGCCCGACTAACGGGGCGTGACTCTCTGGACCCCTCCGTAATGGGTTGGGTCCGATTTGTTTCAATCAACAGGCTGGCCGAGAGAAGGGGTCCTGACGCAATTCCAGGCTTTTTCCCGATAATACTCAGAGTATTGCTACTTATATTGTAGATGGATGGAGAGCGTTGTGATAACACAATTTGAACGCACCGGTATCGATTTGTTTCCAACGATCGGGTTGACATTTGCATCCCATCAGACTTCAGAAACCTGCCAATATGCAAATCTGTTCAGGTCACATTTAAACAGGTTCAAAGATGATGTACAAAAATGGGCCAGACCTCAAAATTTGAAGGGAATTGGTGGGGAAAAAATGTAATACAAACCTACGATCCCTGGATCCATGTGGGGATTTGCTGTGTTGTGTCCCTGAAGGCATCATTTAGATATTTACAAAACTGGGGCAAATATTAGGTCACAAAGACATCAGCTTCCAGCCCCTGGCTATCAAAATGGACCCCCCCCCCCCAGCTCCCATGATTAGGTCAATTCTGAATCACCTCACAGAGAATGTCAGGAAAGGGAGGAGCTTCAGGGTGGGGTGGTTGGGGGAGCAGTTGCTCCAGCCTCAACGTGAAACCCTGACGTGGGACACTCAGGAAATGTGATGAATTACAGTGAATTTTACTTCAGTTTTAGTCACATTTTTCGTGTGTTTTTCCGCACAGAAACAAGTAACGAAGCTTTTCAAGGGACTTCTCTTGTTTGTTTGTGTTTTTTTATGTTTTCAGGCTTTAATTCTTGTTTCCAAACCAGACAAAACAAACAAACACTTTCTGGACTTTCACTGAAGTGTCTATATCAACTGATATTCTTTGGGCAGCGTATCAGCGTTGTCTCGATGTTACCGACGTCATCGGTTTGACTTGGCATGACTGAACTGAGAATCAGACGCACCCCCCCCCGCCACCGCTGACAGGTGGGCTATAAAAAATGTCATAAAATAGGAATATGCCTGCATTTAAAAGGTGAAAGTGATCTTCTACATCTGTCTGGAGGTGCGAATATATAATCACTTGTAAGTAATGAGGTTAAAAGGCAACTAGTTAGGGAGCTGAAAGCAAGACAGATTCAACCTTTTCAATTCAGCGGCCTGAGCAGACGGTAGAAAGAGACGGAGCGCGCCGAAAGAAGGAGAGGAAACATCCAGTGGTGAAAAAGGAACTTTTGTGGTGACACGGAGAAAGTGGGCTCGTCTGCTCATTAGGCTGCTGCTAATTGTCTCTCTGCTCATTAGAGCCTCAACCTTATGTTCCTCTGACGAATGAATGACATCCACTGATCCTACATGCCTCCTTATTAGCCCGAGAAGACTCACTGTTAACCGATGCCAGAGCCTGATTGGTCGACACTCGGAGTCCACGTTGAGCCGCGCTGCCCCAACTTCCCCCGGCTCAGCAGCAGCCGGCGCGATAAGACAAACACGGGGGGGCTTCCAGCGGCTCGGCGACCCGCCGGGGAATCGGCGCAACTTATTTTCCTTCATCGACAGCCCCCCTGAACAAACAGAGCCAGCAGGACAGGGATGAAGGAGAAAATTTATGTTGTGAGACAAAGGGTAGCGGGGGGGGGTGGGGGGGGGGGTGGAAGCAACAGCCGGGTCCGGCTGTCTGGCCGGAGGCTTCCTTTGGTGGTCTGTGTTATTCCCATCCGGCTTCATTACAGTCTTATCTCGAGGCGAGCCGCACAGCCAGCGAGCGGGAGGCCAAAGAAGCACGGTGAGGTGGTGGGCTTGACACACCTGCCACCTCAGATAAAATAAACATCAGAATTAGGACGCAATTTAGGCCCCTGCTCCTCGCCGCTCGGCGCCCGCCCGCCTCTCCCTCATACTGCAACCTTGATTAATCCCCCCCCCCTCCCCCTCTGTTTGTGTCGGTTTTGTTCTTCCCTCCCCCGCCCCGGTGTCCCAACACATCCTCACCCCTCCTCCCGGTGCTTTCTGACAGGGCCGCGATAATGGGACAGTAAATTAGAAGCATCCCTTTTTACCCGCCAAAGGGTCCTCTCAGCAGCTGATGTGATCCCTCGCCTGCGAGGTCAAGAGGCTAATCGGTGTAAAGCGGAAGGCGCCGCCATGGTCAGAATGATCAATCACTCCGAGCCACGACATCATGGGGGGCAGAACGGCGTAAACACAGCAATGAAATCCCGTTTCCACAAATACACCTGCCACATTTAGGCGCATTTTAAAAAAAAAAAACGCCACCACCGGCAGCAGGTTCTTCTCAAGAAAAGATCGAACGATAGCGACGTTTAATGTAATTAGCAGGCATTCGTTTTACAACCTGTCTCAGGATCAGCCGCGGTGCCAAACGTTTGTTATTTCACCGTTACAAACGGCTTCTTCCGCGACTGCCGCGAGTGTTTACAAGCTTTTTTAGCCTTTCGCGTGCCGCACTTTGCTGGAAAATCTAATCACTCTCACAGGTTTCACTTAATCACATGAAAAACAAAACCTGAACTATTGAGTCTCTTTAATCCACTTTGTGGATACATATTGGAGAACACAGCTTTCAAATTCCAAAAGGGGATTAACTCTAAACAGCAGAGACGGAGAGGCCTTTGAGGGGGAGCTAAAATTACAGGTGGAGTGATCCCTTCTAAAATTATCCAACTCTTTTATATTGCGCCTCTGAAGAATTCATGCTCATGTTTAATTCCCAAGCTCTGATAACGAATGTCTCCTCCAAGCACCTGAAGATTAATAGACTTTTACCAGGTGCTCTCTGTCTTTTTATAACACACTCCAGCTATTTAAACGCTCAGCTGTCTGGCTGTCAGCTTACAGCGTGAGGTCATTTAGAGGAAGTTGTTACCCCTGGAAACACCGACTGGGTGGGACGGCGGAGAGTGTTTGACATGAGGGGGGGGAGGGAGGCGACTGCAGAAAAGATCGAAGACCCGCCAAAATTTGATTTTTGAGCGTATGCTTCATAATAAGACATCAATGATTCAGAGAAAACCTGTATTAAATTAAAATGAACATGAAATATGATTGGCCTCTTTTGCACAGATGTTGGCGTTCTGCTTTAAAAACTCTTTTCGTGATGTTAAAGTGGTGAAACACTGTTCTTAAAAACACTGGTGAGCCATAATCTGGTGCCCACCTGCTCCTGATTGTCTTGGTCCCTCTTCTGCTTCCGGACCGGCCCTGAACTGACGAGGCAACACCTCCGGAGACACCAGAGAGAGTGCTGTGGGCGGGGCGGGATGGTTTCGCTGTGGAAGGCAGCGCGCTCTTCCAAATCAGCCGCTTAACCGTGACCACCTCCGAGGAGCTGTGGCCCAGTCATCAGACCACCATTTTTTTTTGTTCATCTTCAGTTCTGAAAACGTGAATTTTGAAGAAAAAAATATTCACCTGCTGCCTGCTACATTCGCAGATACTATGAGATAATAAATAAGATCTAATAAAACCGTTAGTGGTCAGATTGTGGAGGAGGATGAGAGACTAGTTCACCAGAAATATCCCCAAAAATCAATCAGATTTTGGCATGTTGGGGTGCAGAAAAAAAACCAAAATGTAAAAAAAAGTTGAATAATTCCTCCGGGCACCAAAACTGACAAATCGCACGGCCAAATTACAAACGAGGAGTGTACAAATCCTCCAAAAGCGAAAGAAAAATTTGGCAGGTAAAAATATCGCCGAGTTTACAGAATACAAATAAGCAAATCATCAAAGTCGAGACTTTACCGCAAAGGACACAAGCGGAAGTTTATCCAGATCTTTTAGCCGGGATCAGTGAACCCGAATCACAGGTTTGAATTTGCATTTGCGATGGGACCATGTTGACTATCTAGCTAAAAAAAAAAAAGTTGCAGCAGAAATGAAAAGATTAGGATGTTTATTTTCCAAACTTAAAAAAAAGTTTGACTTTAAAGTAGTTTTTTTTTAAAAAATGAGAGTTCAAACTATCAGCAAGGAAGCAACTATGAGGACAAATTCAGGCCGACTCCACGTCGTTAAACCAAACGCTTTACTGCTGCCGCTGCACCTCCTTGCACCAACTCAAGCCAAACTCTGAGTGATGAAAAAGCATATTCAGATTTCACACTCCAATAACAACAAGTAATCAAGGCCAGTGGTAGAGCCGCGCCGACAGAGGCAGCAGACCGAGCTGGAGTGACGCTGCCGCAGCCCTCAGTCACATCTAAACACCTGTCTCCAAATGGACACATCAATCCCTATTTCACAGCCCGCCTGGCCTCCCACAATGACACACACACACACACACACACACACACACACACACACACACACACACACACACACACACACACACAC
>JASSRZ010000049.1:2733479-2752456 GCA_032164315.1 Malacoctenus gilli
ACACACACACACACACACACACACACACACACACACACACACACACACACACACACACACACACACACACGTACACGTACACTCTTTGACACACCCCAACACATACAGGCCTACAGCTGATCCCCATAAGAGTCTGATTAAATGAAAAGTGTGATGCCATTCCTCCATCCCAGGGTCAATGAATACCAATGAGAGACAGATATCAGAGCCATGGCATGTGTGTGCGTGCGCGTGCGTGTGTGTATGTGTGTTAGCTTGTGTGTGTGTGTGTGTGTATGAGAATGGGAAGAAGTGCGGCTTCCATCCACCTTGATGCATTCCTGCACTCCCGAACGAGGCGCTTTGCGGATTTATTTTCATCTTTTCCTCCCCTCGTCTCGCGCTTCATACGTCTCCGTGACATCTGGATCTTTATTGTTCCCAGTCCATAGATCACTTATTAAGCCAAGTAATGAGGGGGGTCATGCATAATTTGATTTGCTCTAACGGTACCTGGGGACATTTTCTTACTTCACTAAAATCCATGATAGTTTCCTTTTGAAAGGCCATAACTCTCCTTCAGTAGCAGGCGCCGGGGTCACAGATGCTAAATGGGCCATTTATAGATTCCTGGTAGAAGGAGAATATTGTGTTGAGTCATTTCAAACCTCTTATTGAGGCTATTTGACTCTACGTGGTTTAATTTGCTCCCGGTGATCTATCTGATAAAGGGCCGGGCTTTCAAATCATTCTTGTAGCTTTGCTCCCATACAGACGCTCTTTTTTCCCTTTTTTTCCTCCGCACATAACGCCAGGCTCGGCATAACGGATGTTATTTAAGGAGAGCGGCTTCAGTTAGGCAAATCGAATATCAATATTATAGTCCGATAGATATTCTTAGCTGCAGCGGCCCGTGGGGGTTTGGCAATGATTACGGGTAAATACAATTACATCCGGAGCAACGGGGCTTCAGCCAGTGCACAATTTTGATCACAGCAGTCCTGCGTTTTGTTTTGCAGTTCAATAGTTTCAATTTGAGTCTGCACCCATTTCGGTAAGCATCATTATTTAGCCGTTGCTCTAACTACCGCCGACTGTATTGTTTACGTTGGGGAGAGAAAAAGCATCCGCGGGCGACGATTTCCCGTGAAGTTTTGTTTTTCGCCTTATTTCTTTTGTTTATGTTTATATAATGCATGTGATAACCCCACGCCGGCTGGCTGTCACGCTCCCGACAGGCTTTCAGACGGACAAATATCGAATCTCCGCAAACAAATAATGTCGGCACAGTGGACGTGAAAAATTGATGTCCTCCGAGGCAGCTCATGTATGACAATCGGAGTCTTTGAGAGATAGGAGCGGCCGCCCGTGTGATCTGGCACATGTGTGCGCGGGTGTTTCTTTTTTTTTCTCCCCCTGCCCTTCTCAGCTGGAGAGGTCTGCCACCATTGGTCAGCCGTCCTGCAGGGATGGCTGCCAAAGCTTATCGGCCTGTTGCAAATCAGGCAGAGAAATTGCGGCGGGAACATCTCCCCTCTTTTCTCTCTGCTCCTGCTCACCAGGACCACTCGAGGGGATTGGAGCGCAAAGAACACAGTGCAAATCTACACTTCCTTCTTTGCCTGCCGTCTACCTCTGATTTCCTGCCTTTTTTTCTGCCCCCCGCCCCCTCGGCTTCACGCGTGGAAAAGTTGCATTACGTCGCGCACTGACTGATCACAGCATGTGGTGAACGTATGATCCTGCATTTGTATCAGCAAAGTCTCAAACAGCTCAAAAGGTGATTATCATGCACACGCCGCCGCCGCCAACTTCCACTGTTCCAGTCCCAGACAAAGGTGGAAGTACGACCAGGTTAAGTCGCTGTGTGGGTGGAGCTTTCACCCAAGTTCACCTTAAGTGTGATAAAAGACAGCCTCAAACAGTTAACAAGGTTGGGGGGGGGGGGATGCTCTGGAGAATTCAATGTACTTTCATGGGTCAAATTCATCTAATGATGAAATTTCCCTTTTCATGTGGCTAATTGGCCACATAAAAGAGGCGGATGTGTGTAAGTTGGAGTCTAGCGTCAAGTGGATGATGAGGATGTTGCAGGATCTCTGTGGCAACAAGCGACCCAGTGGGGGCTCAGAGTGGTGACCACCCGGACCTGGAGACCTCAGCTCGGACACAAGTGGGACAAACAGGGAGGAAAAGGACCAGTGGAAGTGCACAAGGTGTCCATGCTGATTTTTATCAGTCCCTCTGGCAAAAGTCTGTCCTGTAAACAACAGCATGAATCAAAGAGCACAATAGGAACTGCTCGGAAAGACTCTTGTAACTGTGGCCTGGTGCAGCACTAACACGTGCTCGCAGACAGAAAGCACTTTTTGGAGTTCTGTTCACGCTCTGAATGGATACGCTGATGCAGCGGAGCCGTTTTCTTTAGTTGTCAGCTTTGTCTCAGCTCTCCATAAGATTGATGGGATGACTTTTGGGAAGCATGTCGTTGCAGTGATATGCACTCGGATAGTTGTCTTTTCAATAATGATGTGGCTTTTTTCTTCAATTCTATTGGAAACCCTGAACCCAGACTACTTTTAAAACAAACTCGCTAAAAAAAACAGGATTTTGAATGCATTTTGATGGGAAATGCAGCTTCCTTCAGCAACTGAAGGGAGACTTGGTTCACTTTGACATTAAAGGTCTCTTCTCTGCTTATCCAAGTGTGTGACTATGCAGATGGACTCCCTTGTTATAAACACCTCAAAACACACCGGCAGGGAAATTAATGAATTAGCCAATTCTCTAAAACAGTGAATTTCCCTGCGACCATCACATCTTTGTGTGTGTTTGTGTGTTTGTATGTGTGTGTGTGTGTGTGTGTGTGTGTGTGTGTGTGTGTGTGTGTCTGTGTGTGTCTGTGTCTGTGTGTGTCTGTGTCTGTGTGCTAATAACGTTCTCACCTCCTGCACGTGCCTCCAAGACGCATTTCGGTTTACGTTTGCGGTATTGAATTCATAATTGCTTGTTGGCCGTATGACTTCCTGAATAATGAAATGTTCTCATAATAATCAATAAGGGAAATAGAGCAGGTCCATTCAAACGCCGTAGCAACGGGAGAGAACGCGTGGAGCGGAACTGTTGCCTTCGGTGGCCCCGCGTGCACGCGCGGCGAGCAGAGTGGATTCCATTTCAAGTCAAGTCTTCACTTGGGAACTGCTATCTTTCTTTTTTCCTGAGCGATGGCATGCGGGAGGCCAGGAAGGATGGATGTCTGTCTGCGCTGCTGGAACCGGTCCCTGGCCCCTCGGTGCCCCCTTGCCCAATCTTTCCAGCCAGCTCACAGCGAATTGTGCTTACTCTCATTTAGCGGGGCCTATTTGTCTTCCGTCTAAAGCCCAACCTGCTCCAAAGATGTAATTCCATAAAAGCATGCAATCAATACACCAGAAACTGTACTCATCTATCATTTTTGAAAAAGGAAAAAAAAAAAAAGCAAATAGGAAAAATCTTGTGCATGTGTGTGTGTGAGGGTGTGTGTGTTGGTATATATGTGAGTGTACACATGTGTGAGTCCGTCTATGTTTAGGCAGACATCAGCCAAAGTACGAGGAGTCAAAAAATGCTGGCTCAGTGGTGAGTGCTGGCACGCATGGCTGCACAGGAGGTTTCTGTCCACTGGATGGCACTGTTCAGGGTTTTCGAGGGTTTTTTTTCCCCACCCCCCTCCAAAGCGGATGCAACAATCAATTCATGCGTGGTGTAGTGTGTCAAAAATGAGGAAATATTAATTTCTCTGCTCCAGGAAACCTTAACACTACCAGGAAAGATATAAATAAAATATCTTCACAGACACATACACACTCTCGCAGGCACCCACACACACAGCGGCCTCATTAATCTCTTCTGTAACAGGACTCTATCCTCTGGCTCCAATATTACAGTAAATGGTGATGCTTATCTGCAAGCAGCCCTGCCCTTGAAATAGGTGCTGTTCCATTCCCGGCTAATTCCACAGCCATTAAATGGTTGGCACATTTTTCACAGGTATATAAATTGCTTTAAGCTGCGGCTTACTCTCAGCACATTGAAATACAAACACGGATGTCCCCCCCCCCCTCTTTTTTTATCTCACTCTGCCCTCTGTCTCCTTAATGCTCCCAAAACCCGCCACCAACACTGGCTCTGCCGCCACCGCTGCCACCTTCCCATCCTTCTTCCCGCCACCCCTCCCGTCTGCCCGCGAGTCAAACGAGCATGGATTGACTTCTAGCTCGCAGCAAGGTTGAGGTAATAGCTTATTAGCAGCCAATAAACATCAGTCATTTCCATTTAAGCTAACACTCCGATCTTGTTCATAATCACCAAGACATGAATAGGGCTGGAAATCAATGGCACATTTCAACAGGAGTGTCCCCTGTGTAGTGTTTGATCTCACCTGATCAAGGAAACAAAGCGTATTCTCATCTGAGCATGCAGTATGCAGACACAGGCAGCGCTCAGAGGCAATAATCACTCAACTGCCAGTGACATCCAGAACACTTAAGAGCCAATATTCCATGTATGCACTGAAAACTGGCATGTGGTGAAAAAAAGGACTGTTTTTCTTTCATTACTTTTCTCGATCTAAGTTTTTTTATGTTTGTAATTGTCCGACTCAAGTGTTGGTCTGAAAACATTGATGGGAATGAGTCACTGTTTTTCTCAAGTTGCAAGAGTTTGTGAGGACGAAGGTGCTCTGACATCTTTGTTCACCGTTCTTCAATGGTCACAGTTTTGCAAAATAATGGCGTGAGAACAAAACCAGACAGCATTGAAGTAGGTTGATGTTTACTAAACGCTGCTTTAAAAGGTGGCAGGTGCACCTTGAGATAAGACCAGGTGTGCAGCCACCCAGGAGGAGCTTGGAGTAGAGCCGCTGCTCCTCAAAGTTTAAAAAATAAATAAATAAAAAAAGGGCCAGCTTATATGGCTGGGACATCTGTTTTCTGATGTGTCCTGGTCACCTCCCTCAGGGTGGTGATTGCCCGGGACCTGAGACATGCTGGACGGACCGTGTCACACGGCACGACTTGGCAATGTTGGACTGTGTCACGAGGAGCTGGAAGAGGAAGCATCTCTGCTGGGAACGCTGCCCCTGCGGCTCAGTCCCAGATAAGCAGAGCATAAATGGATGGATGGATATTACTCAAGGTTCAATGGGCAGCAGCTCGTGTTTCTGTTGTTTACTTTGAGAAATCTCTATTTTTCACAAGGTGTTATAATTCCAGTAAAAAAAGAGTTAAGCAAACAATAAGCAGGAAGCCACGAAATCAGCTCAGCAAGCAAGCAAGAGAGACAGCAGCACGACAACTGTTTTCATGTCGAAGTTTGGGGCTAATTGAAGCCACATTCAATGTGACTGCTTTAAAATTTAGCATTTGATCATCAGAAGTAGAGGTGTTAAACCCTGTTTCTCGTATTCGGAATTATTCTGAGCACTGGCCTCTGTTTAACTCACTCTGGATTGCTCGGCTCGTCTCTGTTATTTGTAATCCACAACATTCAGTCATGTTTTACAGCCGACGAATCAGAAATCTAAAAAAAGTCCGAGGGCGGCCTCTCCTCTGCGGAGAGGCGTCGTGGATCAGACATTCAAATCACACACCTGCCTATCCAGACCTGACAGCAGGACACCTGCAGCCTCGCTGATGAGGGGATGAAATACTCCTCCTCTTTGTACTCTCACATTCTCTCATCCATCCATCTTAAATTTCTCCCTCTCCCCGCGTGCCCAGAGCCACGGAGCAGCTGGCTAGTTATTTGTGACCTGCCAGTCTGCAAGTATAACAAGGTTTGGCCGCAATTAAGAATACATTTCCCAGGTAGCGCTGCAACAAATCACAGGCCCCGAGTCCCCGGGTGCAGGCAGACACCCACATGCAGACATGCACATATATAGTTTGCCTCACTAGTCGCGCAAATCAAACGCTACACAAACGGCAACATGAAATAACTAATCATTGTTGGAGGAGAAAAGGCAATTATTAATCGATTGCATTTGTGTTGGGCTGAAAGGGGTGCAAACAATCCCATTCTTTAGAGGAAATATTCACCGTGGCACTGCAGCTTGGCTGCTGTAATCACCACCTATTATGTGAGCTGATTTGAAAGTAAGCAGCAAAGTGGTTAAATACATCACAGACGGCCATTATTGTGTCAATTCACAGACAGAAAAACAATCCATTGTATGCAATAAATTATGAGCGTGCAGCGAGCGGCGCGCGCGTTTCTCCCCGTGTTGATTCTGCAGCCCCGGAGGAGCCGCGAAAGGCAGGTGGGGAAGAATGTGCTCTGGTTTAACAGGGAAATGGTACACTGTCACATCATATCGCAACCCGGTGTTTTTTCTGTCCGCTCTCCTCTCTGGGCCCAGGTGTAGTAAACAGCAAACAAGCCAAGGTGGGAGTAAAGAGCTTCTATTTGGTGAAAACTGACAGCCTCTCCACCATTATTATCCACGTAATGAGATGAAACGGGAGCCGGATGTTTCAAGTTGCACCAGCCTAAACGTGGCCGGATCATCCAGAGCTTCGCATTATTAATTTAGGTGCTCTTCTGCAGACGTAAACATAACTCTTGAGCCTCATAACTGGAGAAGTTTGGTCTTTTTTCACTGAGGGAGTGCGCACACTAAAAACCACACTTGGCACATGAATAAATAAGAGTCATTATAGCTGCTGCTATTAAACCGAGAAGCCCCGCACTTAAAATGATGATAAAAAGAAGAAAAAAAAGCACAATGGCTATTCAGACTTAGGTATCAAGGCAAGCGTCCTCTTCCTAAAAAAGCCGATGCTCGCATGCACGACGCAGACAAGTTTCCTCAAACGTATGACCTTGTGTATTAAAAACAGCCCCAAAAGTTTCACATATACTCTCCGAGAGTCAACCGTGATCTGAAGTGTGTCCCCTCAGCGGAGAAACTGAAGCTCTGAGCTCAAAACTGAACAGTCGCTCACAAATTAGCATTAGTAGTAAAGCTATACTGCAAATGGAAGCTACTGGGAACCTTCAGGTGAAGAAACAAGAATATTTTTGGGGTGTAAACAGACGATCTTCTGTCCCTCGCGAATGCAGCGACCTCACACAAGATTCACTGGACCACACATTGCAAAGAGCAGCGCAACAGCTATAAACTAATATAACGAGTTGTTCTCTCTCTGTTGTTGTCGGCCTTGTGATGCATTAAGAGATCCAGCCGAGGCAATGGGCAATATTTGGGAGGTAATGGTACACTATAGCCACAGGTGGGAAACATCCACACATTCCTCATTCAGAAAGCGGTAAAGACGCTGAAGAAAACCAGCAAAAAACACAACAACAACCAGGTAACAAATAATGTCTTTTTCTCCAAAAATAGTCTACAAAAAAAGTCGCCTTTCAAGGGTCTTGTTTACTTTTCTCAAGCTGCCAAATTCAAATTCGCCTTAAATTAGACTTCTTCACTGCTTTGGTGCTATTGTTTCGCAGGTTGTCTTTGAGTGAAGCTTTTCTCACTCATTGCACGGCATCGAAGTAGATTTGTTCTGGCAACAGTGTCTTTTCAGGTTCGTGTGTCCCAGTAATGGAGAGTGGACAGGAGCCAAATTTACAGGCCGAAGTTCAGGGCGATGCTTGGTGGACTTTGACACCGGGATCTAAGGACACACGGTTGTGTCTTTTTTGAGTTTATTTGCACCAGATTTGAGTGAAGCTGTAAAAGTAAAATTCAGAGTTTTACGGTCGTAACTAAGTCCACACGTATGGTTCAGAACAAATTCATTGAATTAGTCTAAGGAGTTGGTCTGATGAGCCACTGTTGAGGCATTGTTTGAGCCGATCACTGCTCAGGCAAAGTACATCCTGAACGGGTCACCGATCCATCACTGGGGGCAAACATGGAGGAGCATTTTTTCCGCACACACTATCACACCTATTGACAATTAACAGTTGCTGAATGACCTCAAATGGATGTTTCTGCACTGAGGAAGCTAGAACACTCAGAAAAACCCTACAGACACAAGCTGGGAAGACTTCTCTCCTTCCTCATGAAGGTACATCATTGTCTCCAGAATCCCATTTCCCCATTTACAGTAATACAGAAATGAGCATCTGGGAACCTGGGTGCCACATGCGGCCCCCTTCCCCAATCTCCGGCGCCCACCAGCCACTCATAAAAATCAATACATGATTAGTTTCACAGATTACAGGAGGAGGAAAGTGGGGGGTTTTTTCAGCCACATTCGAAGCGGATATACTCCATAAATCTATCAAAAGAGAAGTCATATAAAGAAATCCATCGCTGTCGTTCAAACACATCTTTATGGGTTCAGACGACTTTATTCAGTGGATCATATAGGCATGTGGGAAGAGTTGTGGGGGGAGGGGAGCTGTGAGGAAAAAGGCTCCTACACTTTGAAAACCTCTAATCTAAACCTTTATTCAAGGAAAAGTTGCACATTCTACGCCGACAGCGCGTCATACATCACTTCTGTCAGCTCAATACTATCCGCTAAACGTCTGGAGCGAAACACTTCACACGTGAGGCGTACGCACGCATCAGTATCATATTCATGTGCTGTCAGCAGAGGAGAGTAATCACCGAAAGCACCAATAATCAAATACAGGAAAACTTGCTGCAATAATCTATCAACATCAATGGGCTCTCCAGCCCCGCCGCCATCCGGATGACAGCCGCTGTATTATGAACACGGACCGCGCGTGTCGACACGGCACGACGCAATTTTAAGTGACGCTGTAGTGTCACATCATAATTTGCGGCTGATGATGAAACGTTCCGTCGTTTATTTTAATTGCAGGACAGGCTTCTTTTTTTTCCATTTATTTATTTCTTTTCCCCCTGCCGATACCCAAACTGTTTCCCAGTCTGCAATTTTCTGGAGTCTGCTAAATCAAACTATTAAGAGAATCGCAAATTCTCCCGTTTATTGTTGGAGAGCAAAAGAACGAAAGCGAAAACCGCTTTTCTAATTCTGCAGCTCCGACTGAAAGATCCCGCTGATTACTGATTACACATTGTGCGTCGGGCGCAATTTAAAGAAGCAAGTTTTTATTTTTATTTATTTATATTTTGCTGAGCGCTTCAGGACGGGGATATAAATTTGCCATCCCACACTGCTCCGTGGATACAATATATATAAGCTATATATATCACGCCCTCAAACTCAACATGGGGGGACATTGATCATATGTGCAGACTGGAAGGAAAAGGGTTTGGAGTGCAACTCTGCTGCTCTCCAAGCCCCCCCTCATCCCCTCGCAGCGGCATTATCTCCACCCGATACGGCTTTCACTGGAAGGAGCACATAACAAACAGCCGTGCATCATTTGTGTGTCATCTCTGTGCGCACACGCGTGTGCCTTTTTTTTTTTCCCCACGTGCAATTCAGACGTGACGCTCGGGAAGAGGGGAGAGGAGGATGGGGAGGGGGGAGTTTGACATCTGCAAATTGAATTTTGCCCAAACGTGACAGTGATGAAGTGTTGTTCATAGCAGCCGTGATTGTCTCTATCTTCGCTCCTGTCCGTGGGCATTACGGCAGGTTGCTCGGCGGGCCTCAGCTCCGGCCCTACCTGGCTCATCAATTAATGACAGTATTGGAAAAATCGCATTCATACTGGATACATGTTTTATCAACTCACGCTGGCTGGCTGGCTGGCTGGCTGGCTGGCTGGCTGGCTGGCTGGCAGAGCCGGTTTGTGTATGTGTGTCTCCAGTCCGTTCCTCCGCATGCTACTCCTCTCCTCCTACTACTTCTTCTTGAAAGATCTGGTCTCCTTCGCCCCGAGGCCAGCTTTTAATAATAGGATAAGGTGCAGAAAATTGATCTGGCTTCACAGGCACAAACTTTTAGGATTATGTCAATAATAAAACAAAGTTTGGCCTTTCCCCGTCTCGCATTTCTCCTCAGGCAAGCCCAGGACCTCTGCGATGCACTATGGCTCCCTTTGTGGCCTCTACCTTTCAGAGGAAGGGGGAGGTGGGGAATGGAGAGGGTGGAGGAGGTAGGAGAAGGTGTGGTTACCTGGGGAGATGAAAGAATTGAGAAAAGAAGCCCAAGACTGAGCATCTCGGGGAGTCGAAAGGTGTTTAGCAACATAAGGGGGGAAAAAAGAGGGGCCCCGGGAGCGCGATCCTGGCGAGACGGACTGAAACAAGCTCAAAATAGAGGGCACGCTGAATAGAGAAGTGACTGATCAATTGTGGAGGGTGGAGGGTGGAGGGTGGAGGGGAGGAAGGGAAAAAAAGGAGGAGGCATGGGAAACTTGGTTAGCGGCTTACATATGTTCAGCAGCAGTGCTGGATGCCCTCCAGGTGCAGCCGAAAATAGTGCAGCAGAGGAAGGATTTCAATACCCGCTCTTCAAACAAACACTTGAAAAGGTAAGTGGAAAATATGGCTCCGCATATCCAGTTCCTGGGAAATCAAAGCTCTCTTATGTTTGGGTAACAACAAAAAGCATCGTCTCCTATAAAAGCATATGGGAGATCCGTCTCTCTCTCCCTCTCTCTGTCTCGCTCGCTTCCTCTGTTCTCTGCTACCTTTCTTATTGTGGGCGCATTTCTTTTTTTCTTTTTTTCTAAGTTGGTATTCTGGACACTGAAGCACTCAGGCCCGAGCTCCCTCCTGCGATCCGCGCTGTACTCGCTCTCCTTCCTCCTCTCCACGGCGCCTCCACATCTCGCTAAATGGCAGGCAAACACAGACAAGACTCAGCCGGCTGACTGACTCCTTAGGTTCACACCAACAATGCGGCGGGAGACGAGGGGGCTGCTCGGATGGATAGATCTCGCCCATAAACTAGAATAATTTTCTTTCCTTCTCTCGTTCCCCCCGTTCGCTCTTCATACGTCTGTTCCCCCTTTTTTCTCCCTTAGCACAGAGTGCCGCCACTGTCAGGCTCTGAGTGATGTAAGGGTGAACTCGCACTGACCTCTCTTCTCGTAATAAGGATGGAGTGACAGAGCCTTCATCATGACACAAGCCGACAGTGAGGGAAAGGGAGATAGACTCTCAGTGTGTGTTTGTGTGTGTACTTGGCTTTCTTGATAATGGGCGGCAGCAGCAGCAGTAGCGGCGCTCTCTTCATCACAGTTTATGAAGGTTAAGCAAAAAAATGTCTTCAAATTTCATCATTCTCAGCAAAAAAAGCGAAAAAAGACAGCGAGCGTGAGAGCGAGAGGACAAAACAAAGAGAAATAAACCTCTCAAGCAGCTGGAAACTTCTTCCAGGGAAAAGTCGCAGCGGAGCACCGAACAGCCCGAATACATCTTGATGAGAACGGTGGCGGTGCTGCGGTCCAGCCAGCTGTCTCAGCACCTGACACCCCAGCACTCAGACTTCCTGGTAGGAGGGGGGAGGGAGGGGTGTGTGTGAGTGTGGGGGGGGGCAAAGTTTTCTATAAACAAAACTTTGCCAATCTTCTTTCACCTTATTTGACTGAGCCAAGTTCTGCTTGTCGAATTGTACAGAAGAAATAAACGGAAACCAGATAAGTAGGGGGGGAAAAAAGAAGGCGGGTTCCTCACTGGGGCCACGGACCACCCTGGGAGGGCAGCAGGGGTTGAAGTGGGGGGCCAAATGAACGCTCTGTTCTTAGAGTGGTGCAGTAAGAGGGAAACTCCAAAAGAAGTCTCCTGTGAAGTGGGTAGAATACTTTTTATGTTTGCCAAATCTTCTTAAACACCAACATGTATGCAGTGATCCCAATACAGGTTAGCATGCTAATGCTAATGGCAGTGAGGAATGTTTTAATAAGCAGCATTACAAAAAAGCTAAAAACTTGCACAAACCCCTTTCAAAAAAATCCAATTGTGTTGTAAAATTAGTTGAAAAACTGTTCGCACATCAAATGGTGCCTGTGAAAAATGTGTTTTTCCACATCCAGAAAATATTTTTTGATGAATTTCATAGAATTTTGTCTACTTTGAACATGATTTTAAAAAGCCAGCCAGTTTATACAGAGGACAATAACTCGAGTGAGTCATTCTGCTACACAACTTCTCACTCTTTTGCTACTCTCTATTCCTTTCCATCCATCTGTTTATCAAATCCTTCTAACTTGTCCTGTTTATCTTAAACCCCCACTTACAGAGTAGGATGGAGTGGTGAAAAAGTCCACATCACTTCTAACAGAAAGGGCGCTTGTTCTTGAAAAACAGCCTTATTCAAAAAATGAAGCTCCAACTCTCACTACAGAAGTTCAAGACCATCTATTGAGGATTACCATTAAAGGAGTGTTATCTGAGTTTGCATAAAAGACAAAAAAAAGGTCTGAAACCATAATTATTTTCCAACCACGCTCATGAAAGTGTCAGTTATATAGCAAATGAATGGGTAAAGCCTCTTTCAGTGGGAGAGTGTTTGTTGTTTTGACCCGACTTTTCCTTCACCTAGCGTCTTTGAAAGGGTTGAATATTGCTATAATCACAAACTCATATACATTTCCTCCTCTGTGGCGGGGCGTCGTGAAGGCTTTTATCGCACACTCCCACATGTCAGCAGTAAAAAACAGTGAGCAAGAGGGAGGGGACTGACCTTTCAAGACACACTAAATACCGGAGACTTGCCGAGTGCACTGCAGCAATGGAGAGAAGAGAGAGAGGGAGCGAAAGAGAGAGGGAGAGAGAGAGAGAAGACTGAGTTTTCAGCAGTGGCGCAGCTATCGGCACCAATGTGCATCAAAGCTGAGGCAGCCCAGTCCTGATGTCACCGATGACCTTTGGAAGATCAGACCTGCCACTTTAGTTCCAGATCAGTCTGAGTCGAACCACGGACACGCACACCTGCGCCGACTAACTACCTGTTGGCCCGCTCGCTCTCTCAGCGTCGGGGCAATAGTTGGGAAAGAAGTGACTGCATTTGCGGCGTTTGTTTATCTTGATTGTGCGGTTCGCTGAGGAAAATCGAATCTGCACACTCGTAGTTCGGAACAGTTAGGAAGAGAGAGTCGACTGCCGAGAGGGGATACATTTTACGCCGCTGTGGCTTTCGCTTTAAACGCAGGTGGCGCGCTCGCTTTCATCCAGCGCGCCGCTTTGCTCAGGCAAACTCTCAACAGCTCAGCGGCGACGGCGCCGCGCTGCTTTGAGCCACTTTACCGCGGAGCTTTCTGTGATGCTCCTCGGAGATATAAGGAGGGTCTGTTGTGTTGACGAGGGAGTGCGGTATATCTGCAACAAGTCGTAGCCTACGGGGGGATGAGACAGCCAAGATGAAAAGAGGTGGAAATCAGACGGGGGAACGAGTTTGCAACTTTGCCTCCATCTGAAAATAGCATGTCGTGAGTGAGCGACACAGTGGCCTTTGAGATGAGGAGACATCCCCCTCTGAGAGTGACAAGACACAGGGAAGGAGGCAAGGGGGGAGGATCACAGGGGAGGGGTGTCGTCGCGCCGCGCAGCCGAAGCTTGTTGACAGGTCATCGCCTCGCCAGGCTGCGAGTTTCACGCCGTCTCGCGCTCTGTCTGTCTTTTTTTTTTTTTCTTAAGCCGTAATCACAAAGATCCTGACGGGCGATTTTCATTTTCTCAATTCCGATAAAACAAAGCGCGAATCTCATTTGATCTCTTTCCTCGTTTATTTGTTGCTTGGGTTTTTTTTCTTTTCTTTTCTTTTCCAGAGATGGCGCTCGCAAAGGCTGAAAAATCCTATTAGGATTGCTACAGCAAAACAAACTTGTAAGGAGCCGTGACAGCGAGAGACCTTATTAATGATGTGAGATCGCAGCGCTATTTAATCATAATGATGAGAGACTTTTTCTTTCAAAAAAAAAAGAAAAAAAAACAACAGTTTTCTTGGGTTGTACTTAGCACATGATGGCAATTAAGGCGACTGTAGAAACCCACAAAGCGGGTAAACATGATCCCCTTTTTTGTTAAAAGGATTGAAAAGAGAAATTCCTTGAGGTCTTTTTTGTTGCATTTAAACATTATCTTATATAATCTGCAGTCAGTTATGCAGCGCTGACGATTGTGTCCCGCGGGTGTGTTTGTTCGCCATCTTCCACCCGTGCTCATCACTTAACGAACCACAATATGGGATGTTATCATCTGAGGACCATCTCTCCGCTGCCCCCCACCCCCACCCCTTTCCTTCCCCCCTGCCCCCAGTCATTAGCATAAGCTATGCACAGCAGTGTTTACCGCATATGACATCAGCTGTGATAGCAGTGAAATTGATTGCTATTACGAGCTCTGTAGTAGGTTCCTGTGGGTAATTTGTGTGACTTTCCCGCAGCTGATTTTGATGAAGTGGCTGCTGTCTGGACCGGGGGGACGACAGCTGCAGAATATAGAGTAGCAAACTGGTGACCTGCAAGTGGGACTGTGCTTTACATACAGTAAACGGGACCCTTAATTCAATGGTGCATTGCAAACTAATGCCTCGCTGATGCAGAGAGTATGTGAGTATACTCGTCATGGGAGTTGCTGCTGTGGCGATCCCCCTCCCCCCACAATCAGCATACTGAAGTAGCCTCTGATTGGCTACTTTAGTCAAGTTATAAATAGATGCTATTGCTTCTTCCTCCAGATTTCATCTTTGCAAGACTCTCTTTGCGACCTCGATTATATATATTTTTTATGCCATGTCAGTAATATTGTTGGCATTGCAAAGACGGTTAATTACTTTCGTCAAGCCTGAAAGAATCTCAAATGCCCAGGAGGTCATACTGGTAAACTGGTAGTCATTAAAATAGCAGTAGACATTCATAGTGGTCAGTTGATGTTATTGAGGCATTACTAATGTCATCATGGGAGTCACCTGTAGTGGCTTTTCTCGTATAATACGGAGAGCAGCTGTTCCTCTGTCTGACCAGGAGGCTGTGGAGGGGTAGTCTGCTATTGTCTGTTCAAGTCTGTTTAATATGGTCCTCTTCCTGTCCAGCAGTCAAGCACAAGTTTACATCATTTCCTTCAACAACTCGTGAAAATACCAGTTAATTATCAATCAGCTCACCTCAACTAATGATAGAAAGGATAACTTCTTTGATCGCTTTTGTATTTACCCTACGTTCAGTTTGAATTTGTAATAATAGCAGAATAGGTTAACAGAAGGATTACAAACTGAAGGTGAGATGGTTGTGGTGGAGAGACGAACCCAATGTTCTTCCGGTGTTTCCAACAATCCGACAAGACGATACAACAAGTGCCGGCAGCGTTCCCACCAGGTCTGAGTCATGCGAGTCAGGCAGAATAAGTATAGGCTTGGATTAAGTGCTAACCCTTAAATCCAGCTCAACCGAGAGATTTATTAAAAATTCCACTTAATAGCAGCTCACTGCTGCAGCAAGCACCTTAAATATTTTATTAACTCTAAAAGTCAGTCAGCCGGTGTCTGCTAATGTGTAGGTTTGTTTCTTTATCCACCAAACCTCGAGCATTGATCATAAAAAAACCCACAAGAGATTAAACTGAAACTCAAACTAAACTTTTAAGGACCCTTTTTTTATGACGTGCCAGTGCTGTTGTTTTTTGGGGTTTGTTGGGGTTTTTTTTGACTACATAAAAACAGCCAGGGATTATAAACAGCGGCGCGCATGCCAGAAGAAATCAACGAATCCCACGTGGATCGAGCTCCAACGCGAAACCCGAACGCGATGCAGATGAGCCGACAGCGCGGGCTGAACGCACCGAGAGACGACGCGAAAGAAGTAAAAAGTGGCCTGGAGAAACCATTAGTGCAGCCCACGTCACAGACAAACAATCTGACGGCGCGAACACGGGCGTATTTTTAACATTTCACAATCGTTCTATATCAGACGACATTCATTTGCAGCCGGAAAGGGTGTCTGATGTGTTGATGCCAGTAAAGTTTGTGATGATGGTCGTTATGGTGTGCGAATCTTAGTTGTCCGATATTTTATCATCCTTAAAAAACGGTGATGGGAATTGTGCTTGCGCATAAATCATTTATGGAAACAATCTTTTCTTTTCCTGTGTTTGAGTGCGTGCGTCTGCTCTTAGACTTTATTTACTCGGGCAGCAGTAATGCGTCCAGGCTCCCCGAGAAAAGAAGGTAAATAAACACATTTTTGTTTAAGCTAAAACTTGAGCAGCCTGTACCCAGGTCGAGGTAACAGCAGAGTAGCAGAGGAGCCCCGCAGAATACATTACACCCTGAGAGCTCTCCGAATAAGTTCAGGTGAACTCCCGAGTGCAGTAAAGTGGTCTGTCAGCTTCAATGCATGTGTGGAACGGGGTCATAAACTCATCACAAAGCATGAGATCAAGAAGTTTAACTTTGATGCTGACAGATCTGCAACATCCACACTTTTGAGATCTGTGCGTGAACCAGCCTGGCTGGAAGTGGCCTTCACAGTGACTTTGAACATCTTGTAACAAGAATCTAATCTCTTGGAGGTAAAAGAGTGCGGAGACATTTGATCGCACCTCGCATCGATGGCAGCGTCAGATCATCAGAAAGTGAGTGCGTCAGACAGACAGGTTCAGCCCCGTCCTCTTTGACCTTTGACCTTTTTCTCCCATCGCCAGCAAGTTTTTTTTTTTACAGCAGCAGATAAGAAAATATAAAGTCAAAGATTGTTTGCGTTCATCTCCTGTTATCAGACAAAGTCTTACTTTTAAATATGAGCGGGAACTGACTCAATACTCCATCTAGTTCCTGGAAGCTGTATCTCATGATCACATGATTGATCGCCGCTGTTCCAAACCTGAAAATTATGAGTTCAAAGCTTTGTCTCCTTTAAACTTCTCACAGTTACAGTTACAAATTTCAAAGAACACGACTGTAAGATGCTTTTAAGGCAAACTTTGGAAACCTGTTTGATATTTTTATGGAAATAGGTGTGCTTTTACTAGCGTTTTGCTTCACTACAATATTTTACAATTCAAAGACTGAGGAGGAAGTAAACAAAACATTTTTTAGTCAGTTTGGGGGGGCATGAACAGGAAAAGGTCATCAGCCGCTGATCGACATCTTGCTGATTAACATACAAGCAAGTTTTTTATTTGCAACATGGAGAACAAAAATTTGTTTTATATTTAGATACTTTGATATTTCAGAAACAAAGATTTAATTAAAAAACTTAACTTCACAAAAGTGTTCTGTACGTACATGCTTTGTTTAGGCATTTACATGGCAATAATGTATTGCATTGATCCAAAACATTTATTCTAAACTGTGATCGACACGTCCTAAACAAATAATGAAAGAAACACCACGCTTTTAACAAGAAATAAAGACACAGCTGTATTTTATGCTTTCTTGACCAAACGAGTAGTCGCAGGAATAACTCGCTGCTGCTTCATCACCGACTTCCCACCAGCAGACGACGACACCGGCTGACGACAAGGCGCCAAGCCAAGCCTGAAAAGCATATTAAGACTTATTCAAATGAGATTTAATTAAAAATAAAAATGGCATCCATCTCACTTAGAGTGAAGTCCCCGAAAGTAAATAGGAGGGGACGGCGCCAGACTCGCGTCAGGAGGTTCTGTCTGTTTGGGTGATGTTATGTAGCAGCCGGGAGTGTAAAGTGTGCGGTTTACAATATGCGGATGATTTACATGACTGCATTACAGATTATGTTTCCAGACAGCAAATTCCTACTGAGGGATTCAGTAAGTACCCTCACATTTTATATCGCTGGAGGTTTGAAATCACCGCACACTCATATTTTAGCGAGGTTGCGCGTCCCGTACATGCAGGTGCAGAGATTGAGGCCGATTTAAATATCGGGCTCGGATCTCTCTCACACTTCACCTCGCCAAGCGCCTCGGCGAGTGTCGCACCAGACGCGTCACTCCATCAATCCGGAGAGTGGCGGGGGCCCGGTCGAGCACCGGCTATGTTGGTGTTTGTGTGTAGCGGTGTGTGTACACACACACACACTGTTTATGTATGGGAAGATCCATGAGGGCATGTATAAATACACGCGCCCAACCATCCGTATGCGGGCATGCATGCGGTCGCGCGGGCCGCAGAGAGGGCCTGGGAGCAGGTAATTACTGCACTGTGGTGAAACATCATTATTCACTCATCTGCCCACTAGCACCATCTGTCCTGCTGAGCACCACCTCATACACAATCAGCACCATACCAAGGACAACTCCACCCACGCACACACACGCCATCCATCTCCTCGAGCGCTGGCTTATAGGACAACAGTCATCACTTCACCTTTCCCTCCATCTATCCTCAATCACTCACTCTTTTTTTTCGCCCCCCCCTCTCTCCAAATCTTTCCCCACCTCTGCACGCTGCTACTTGGATATTCGCTTGCTCATTAAGTAATTGAATTTGGTTGGGATCTCACGAGGTTTCATAAATCAGTCCGCCGTCAGGCAGGGAGGCCATATTTCATTGTGCTCCTTTATGTGTGCATTAGACCGGATGAGATCATGAGTGGGCAGCTTGTAAATAAGCAACGCTGAGCTCCAGCTGGTGCTGGATGACGGCGAATAACTTCACGGGGAGTTATGTGGACGAGATGATGAGTCGGGGTGGTGGCATACGTGATAAAAAGTCGGCCCGAGCTGGAAGGTCAGCTCAGACAAAGTGGGAACTCTGATTTCAGGAGCAAAGGGAGCAGAACTAGTATAAAAAAAAAGAACACACAAGTCAAATATGAATCAAAATGTGCCGGGGTGCAATTAAAACCCCCGAGATGACTAAATCTATCCTAATGATGTGCCTTATTATGAGTGTCCATTACTCTCCACTTGCCCCTATTGCTGGAATAGGAAAAAAAAAGGAACTTTAATAGCAATTTGCAGTAATGCACCATGCCGTAATTCTGACTCTGTCTGCTGGCTGCATCGATGGCTGGGTGTAATTGCCGTTTTACTCAGAGCTGATGGATTAGAACATAAAGTAACAAGAGAGGAACAATCATGTCAAGGAGATGGATGGATGGGCTCATAGGAGTGAGTGAAGGAGTGTGTGTGCGTGTGTGTGTGTGTGTGTGTGTGTGTGTGTGTGTGTGTGTGTGTGTGTGTGTGTGTGTGTGTG
>JASSRZ010000049.1:2752556-2822123 GCA_032164315.1 Malacoctenus gilli
TGTGGGTGTGTGTGTGTGTGTGTGTGTGTGTGTGTGTGTGTGTGTGTGTGTGTGTGTGTGTGTGTGTGTGTGTGCGTTGGTGGAAAAAAAAGGGGGCCGGTAGAGAGTTAGACAGATAAGTAGCATCGGGCCGCAGATGTAAAATCACTTCTGGGAAATGCCCCCCCTACTTCCCAACCTTCCTCACCCCGCGCCACTCACGCAGCGCTCACTCACACGCGCCGACATATGCGAAGCAACTCTTCCACGGAGGAGTCCTCACTTAAACTGATTTGGTAATTTTCCCAGTTAATGTAGTTATTTCTCAAAGCCGTCGTGGTCAGATAGATCAAGGAGAGGCCACCTTTTTTTTTTATCTTCTTCTAAGAGTGTTTTGTAGGTATTCGAGTGTCTCTCCCCTCTTTTTTCTTATACAGCCTTGAACTAAAGGCTCGTCTGCAGCACGGCTTTTAAGTTGCTTCCCTGTCAAATAAATTTGATTACCAAGGTCTCCCTGCTATGCCGTTTCCCCCGAGGTCATAAGTGAGGAGGGGGAGCAACAAAAAAAAAAAAATGAAGTCAACGCAGTCATAAAATGCCACGCATTCAAGCATCAAGGCCTCATAAGCTGTAATATTCAGTATTTTTTTCCAGAAAAAAGTGTAGCTGCACAAAGCATTGATAATAAGACAGCTATGTAGAGGCTACTCATTCATCACTGCCATAGATTATAAAACGCTGGAGCAGTTCAGGAAGAAAAGACCCTGAAGCTTTAAAGAACACCGCACTGACACAATTATCTTCTCTTTTTTTAATAAGCTTCAAAGATCGTCTTTTTCCTCAGAAGTAGGCAGCTCCCCATTAGACGCCATCGCGGCCACGTCCTCCTCCTCTCCTCGGATCAACAGGTGAACTGGATCAAACCTGGGACAAACACCCAGCCTGTCGGTTCTGATTCTGCCCCCCCCCCTCCCCCACCCCCACCTCCATCCCCACCCGCCGTTGGAGCACTGAGACGATTAATGCCGTTTTAAAATCTACGACTAGGTAAATAAATAAGGGACCGGGGTAAATTAAAACTCTGATGCAATTACGCCACCACTTCCAGTTAACCCCCTAGCAATTAACAAGCTGTCAGCTGGGATGGATAGGAGAGTGCACGGCGGCGGCGGCGCGGGAATGAGTGTTAGCGACGGCGCGCGCGGCGTTTTGTTTGAGTGTTTGCGCGCATCCAGCTGGCCATATAACACCCCACTGCTGATGCAAACTCAATACGCTTAATTAAACTGCACAGAAACTCTAACGGCATACTGAGAGGAAACAGCGGGGCGCTCCGACGAGTAAAAAGTGTTCTTTCTAGAAAAAGGTCAAAGGGTCGCGAGTTTAAAACCTGCAGACATATGAGATAAAAAGAAAAAAAGAAAAAGAGAAAAAGTTCCAGGAGTGGGTTCGATAGAAATACACCTTGAAAAGGATCAATGAACGCTTTGGAAAAGAGACTGAATGGAGCGGAGAAAGAAACAAGCATGAGTGCGGCTTCAACCGGAGCCAAGGATGAGTTAGAATCACAGAATAATGCTGATGCTCCAGCAATAGTCTTTTGCAATACATCAAAGACTGCGGTTATTTGGCTAGGAAAAAATAGAGAGGGGGGGGCATTAAAAGAAAAGAAAAGAGGAGAGATGAGAGCAAGGTCTTGGCTTGGTTTCAGACACCCTGTCGTTTCTCTTTGTGTGTCTGTGAGTGTGTCTGCACACGTTTGTGTACACCCATCCCTGGGGCCTGGCTTTAAGGAGCCATTAAAAGCCAGATACAAGCCAGAGTGACCTCCTTGCACTCCTAACGATTTTTGATGCCAGTGAGAAAAAGGAAAGAAAGAGAAAAAAAAAGGAAAAAGCAAAAACATATCATCCCCCCTCACAGCCATATTGCTATCATAGCACTTTAATGAAAAAGAATGCAGGGGACTGTCCCAGAGGTCCAAGACGAATAGAAAGGTTAGAGTCGAGAGTTTAGGGAGGATTAGAGGGGGGGAGGTGGGGAGGCGCGCAGGGCATGGATGATGACATAGGACAAAGCCGCCTTCCTGAGGGAAGTCCGAGACAATATTTGACCTCCTCAGGCCAGTGTTTAACACTGCCCAAGCTGGTGGCGAATGCCATTCCACGCACATTCACATGTTGGGCCTACGCACACATATTCACATGCGGTCGATCAAGCAGGGAGCCGCCGATCAATCGGGTGCGTGCGCGTCACTACGCTGCACGAAAGGTGAGCAAACACACACGTCGGTTTCTGCAAGCAGAAGAACACACACGTGTGCACACGCCCACACCGACACATATTCTCTGAACCCGGTCTCCCGTCCAATCAAAGCAAAGCTAATTACTGTGTTTCAGTGGTGTTATTCCACTGTGGAAGTAGCTCGCCTGTTGATGGCGTCTAGGCTTAAATTACTGCTTTAATTACTGATGCTAATGTTTTCCCTGCTATTAAACATTTATGCAAAGTGGCATCCGGAGATGTTCAATCCTTATCTACACGGATCCCTGGGGGCTGCGGGGCTGAAGTGGGGAAAGGTGGGGGCAGGGACCGAGGTGGGAAAGTGCCACGGTTGCAGTTCCACTTGCTGTAAAACACCAACATCGGCCGTTGGCTCGAGGCCCGAGAAGAGAGACGAGGGTTTTTTTTTTCCGGCTGCTGGAGAGAAATGTAGCCCCCACGTATACATATACATAGAGCAAGACAGAGAGGGAGAGAGGAGGAGAGAGAGAGAGAGAGAGAGAGAGAGAGAGAGAGAGAGAGAGAGAGAGAGAGAGAGAGAGCAAGATAGAGAGAGAGAACAAGATAGAGAGAGAGAGAGAGCAAGCTAGAGGTAGAGAAAAGGTGAGAGAGCGGAGAGGTGCTGTGGAGTTTCATGGCAGAAGGTGAAGAGCAAATACACGGCGGGAGGCACAAGAACCACAGGAAGTGCTATGGTAGTTAGAGCAGGGGTGCAAAACAGGGGGCCCGTTTCAGTGAAGCTGCTCAACTTTTGAGCTTTTCATCACTCCACACTTCTAATGGGCACAATTCCGGTTCAATTGGTATCCATAACAACAGTGTCCCACTTCAACTCTTCTGAAGTCCTATTCATGCATTCCAAAAATTGCAAGAATCTTGAGATTAGAGCCAATGTTATATTTGCTTCTTGGAATTCTGCTGTTTTGACTGCACAAAGTTAATCCTACGGTATAATTTCTGTTCCATTACTACATTGTTAGTTCACAAGTAGCTATTTTACCTCAATATACAAGTAGAAAGAGCATCCTACTGCACAACAGACCAGCAAAACTGTATTCCAGGACCAATGACTTGACACAGCATCCCCTGACTCAGCAAGACCTGATCACATATGGTCGATTTCTCAGCTCAACCCCCCACGATGTCATGTGCCACATAAAACAGGAGCTCGTCAGGGAGCTTCAGTTATCTCACGAGTTCAATATGTTGCCATTGGTCTTGTGCGTTCCAGCCTTTAATGCAGCAAAGTTCTTAACTAACTCCACAATTACAACAGAACTCAAACAAAATCAATGTCATCGTTTATCAAGCACCAATGTGAATGTGAAAAATCAAGAGAATAAGTTAAAAATTGGAGTTTGTGGAGAATTCAATCGAAAATTTGGCATAAGACTTGCAACAAAGCTTTGGTACTCTTGGATCTACCACACAGGAATGCTGTGATGCAAGACAACACAACTCATAAGACAACAGAAAGACGCAGCTGCTTTCTCGGCTTCGAAAATTGCGGTCTGATCCCGGCTGCTGTCACAACTCATCCACTGACATCGCTCTCTGGCCAATGAGTGGCCTACAGGCTATTGACATCACATTTTCAGCGATGAATGGAGCAAAATCACCCCACATGACAGCTCCTTTGCCATTAGTACATGAGTGACTGTGGCTAAATGTGACAGGCACTTTAAAGCACTTCAAACTGGAGTGAAAGTGAACCGTAGTAATGAAGTCTACCCAGTATTAATACGCATCAACACTTGTGTGTGCAGCTCAGACCAAACTTTCCTTTGTTATCTCAGACGAGAGGCGTGAGTTAAACTCTCTAAATCGATGTTGAACTGTGCTGAACCTGTCCCTGAACGCACCCCCGTTCCAAACAAACTATGACTTCCTGCTCCTGCTATCCTGAGCGTCTATTAAGGTGGGGGGTTTTTTTATCTTTATTTGGCACTTTCACAGTAAAAGACTGAATGTTTGACTGTGGATAACTTCCTCACACTAAACGCATACTTGCGTTTTGCTCAGTTGGTGATGAATAGCCATGAAATTGTATTTATATGTGTTTAGTGAAGTTCCACTGCAGCCCTCTGGAGGTGATTTGAACAATCTGATCACGGGTTGTGTCCTGAGTGTGTTTCCAGCTGGGATTACGTGCAATTTGACACCGACCAATCACTTAAAATATGTTAGTTTCAGGTGTGAATGTCAATTTAAGTAGAAAATCGAGTGAAAGACGCTGAAATGAGGAGAGAAGAAAGACTGTGAGCGAAACACAATGACGCCTGCTTTTACAGTAAATGCTAATCGGAGTTTTACAGAAAACTTATCTTGGCTGTAGGTCTCCCACGGTGATACTTCGACTAAATCAATAACTCGGAGATTCAATTACTGTCCCCGACCGCTCACTGTCCTCATTCACTTCTCCTTCTCTCTTCTGTCCCTGCATAAGAAATGCAGACAATTAATTTATCGGGGTGACATTGAGGCTCGGGTGGAGCGCCGAGGAAACGAAAACCACGCGGACGGCCGAGGCAAAGTTTTGACAACACATGACGAATGCGCGCAGACGCCTTTCACTTCTCTGGATATCAGCGAACCTTGTTTGCAGTGTATTCATTTCTTTATCCTTCCTGCAAAAACAACAACTGCCTGCACTGTCTGATTGTGAATTACATATGAGAGCTCCCCCTCGGTCAAACCACTTTCAGGCTGTCTTTACAGAACAGTTGACACAAACTGCAGCAGAACAACAAAGCGCTGAATTCGCCGATGTCCTCCTAATAACCTCTATATTGTTTCATTGTATTTGGATCCGCTTTTGCACGAGGGGGGGGAACAAAAGTCTTCTTGCCGTTCGTTGACAGTCCTGCCATCAGTCGTCCATTGAGAATGTGTTTACGAGGCGCTCTGCTTTCAACGAGCCGCGGGATGCTTCGGAGTTTAGACGAAATGCGGCGGATAAGGGAAGAGATGAACAGTGAAAAACCAAGCAAGACAGATACACGGAAGGAACGAGGCGTTGAAAGATGCATGAGCAACTTTGCATCTTTAGCCATATTTGGGGCCGGCTCCTGGGATTGTAATGTCAGTTAGTGGAGGAAAAACACTTCGTGTCCCCTCTAGGATTGTGTTATGTTATTAATACATCTTTCAGCTCCCATAACCTGCTCTAAAACCAAATTCCCAATAAAAAAAAATGAGTGCAGATTACTGGCTTAATTTTAATGCATGACAATAAATCAGGCAGCTATTTTAGGCCCTTTTCCCCGTGGAGACGGAAATATTTTCATAATATTTCCCATATATTTGGCGACGTGTCACGAAAAGTTTCCACCCACATGAAACCAGTGAGAATGATCACTGGAAATCACTGAAAATGATGTTGTACAGACACAAGGCTCGTACGTGATGCATGGGCACCAAGCTGCTGGAAACAGAGGCACAAAGAGGTAAATGTGGAACTAGCTTAAAACTAAAACACAAGTAAAAGTATGAAAAAAGACAGATGATGAGGCGGACTTTTTTCTTTTCTTTTCATTGTCATTCAAAAAAAAAAAACCCTGCAGATTCACTCAAACTCGTCTCAGTAAAACCTTAATGTAAGTTACAAGACTGAAGCCACTTGTGGGGGGTTTTAAACGCTCACCTCCACGGTAATTTTGACACCAAAATTAAGAAAATTGTTGCCCTAATTATAAGTGGGAGCTTATAATTATCAAATCACTTAAGTCTTGCAATTTAAATAGTGTTTTATTACTCTCACAGCTTGGAGGTTTCAGAGGGTACACACCGAGAAATTTACTCAATTCCCCCCAGTAATCCCCTCCATCACCTGCTTGAGCCTCCAAGTTTTCCCCCCTCTGTCCAAGCAGCCCCTGAATGTGCCTCCCTCGGTTTGTTGTTCCCCCCACTTGAGAATACGCTTTCATTTTCTGGGACATATCTCTACATCAACACCGCGTGTACACTTCCAACGCGGCAAGCACAAACGTCGGGTAGCGTGATGGATAATAGAAAAAACCCTGCGACGTGCGCGCGCACGTGAAGCCATTGAAGGGCTATTTTAGACCAGACAAAGAGAATTATGCTGACAGAAAGAGAAACGTCTTTTTTGTGTGTGTTGGACTCGGGCAGAGATTTGCTTCCATGTTGCATCAGAAACTGCTGAGTTTGAAAGAAGCAGCAGCAGTCTCGTCCCCTGAACAGCCTGAAGCATGCATGCTACCTGTCTGCATCCATTTCTGCTCCTCGCCCGAAACAATGTGGAACACGTGGGACCACTGCGACACGTTGCTGAGGGAGGTAGAGGGAGGTAGAGGGGGGATGGTCCAGCAGTGTCTGAACTTGGCTCACATGCTGTTTCTCAAAAGATTTGATTTGAAGATCAATTTGTATCAATTTCCAGAGTGAATTTAGAAATTGGAGTTCATTATAAGCTCACAGCGTTGTGCTTTAGGAACCTTAGGGTGCCTTCACAGAGCAATGTCTGCTGTTTTCACCACCGTGTTTGAACCAAATAAGACATTTTCGAACAATCTTATTTTCCTCAGCTCAATATTAGTGTGAGAAACGTCTGCCTCCAGCTTTCACCTAAAGCAGGGGTGTCAAACTCCGGTCCCGTGTTGGGAATCTGGCTCTCCAGGACTGGAGTTTGGCACCTGTGACCTAAAGCAAACTTATGGTCGACGAGACTTCTGGTGTGAGATTGTCACACCAGAACGTTCACTATTCACTCAAAGGTTCGCAGCATAACATTTTCGTCCAACCTTGGAGCAACAACACTGAACAACAATGAAAACAACAAACCCACGAACAAAGTCAAAAACTGCCCCACTTCTGACATACAGCCGGTGAAAACAGCCACAGCGATTCATTGAGCCACAGTCAATGCGTGTGCGCATGTGTGTGTGTGTGTGTGTGCGTGTGCTTGTGCGTGTGTGTGTGTGTGTGTAGGGCTGGTGGAGAGAGATACTGGCAGTGAGGAGCATCGCTGACCCGCCAGTGCAAAAACACAATATTGCTTATTCGTGTTGTGAGACGTGCAAGCATATTCTCAATTCATTGTGAAACTATAGCGGGACAAAGTGATCTATGGCTGGCTGCCACAAATTAGTTAACGTGTGGGAAGCCCTGCATCGCTCTGCTTGGCGAGTGAACGGCTTCGTGTCCCATTGGGCTTCGTCTCCGGGTCGCAACGCGATATGTTTTTCTTTTTTTTGCATCAAACAGGAAGAGAAGCGGCGGTGCAGAGCAGCAGGTATCGTTCCCTCTGTGGCCTTCTGTTGCTCACAGCTGCAGGCAGTTGTAGCTACATGTAGGTGCGAACAGTTTGTGTGTGTGTGAGGGCAGAGAGGGATGGCCGAATAAATAAGGTTGTTAAGAACAGTAGTTTTTCTTGTAGTACATCACAGCCAGCGAAATGTGTTACTTTTGTTTCCTTTATTGGTTCTTACTGCCAGTTTCTTCGCCTGCCCCATCAATTACCCCCCAGGTATGATTCAATTGGATTGCGCCGCGATATTGCATTACGTCCCGGTGTTGTTTCAACGTCGCGTCGTTAAATGATCGGTGATCCGCCGCACTCCTCAGTTAACCACTTATGAGTCAGCACAGGCCCTCGAGTGCGGTCAGCGGAGACGTGGATCACTGGGAAAAAGAGCGAGAGGCGAAGGGGGGGGGAGAAAAAAAACAAAAAAAACTTTTCTACGCCAGTGGTACATGATCGGAATATTTCCGTTGCTCCTCTCCCGTCTACTGTCTCCGAGTGAGCCGACGAGGTTGCTTCCTTATGAATCTATTTGCATCTGTGAGCTGGAAAGGTTGAGTTGCTTTTTGTACAGCCGCTCGCTTATTACCATGCACCATGCCGTGCAGGAAGTGGATGTAATATGAAAAATCAAGCTTGTGCGGATGAAAACCAGGAAGGCAGGTTATTGAGTGTTTTTTTTCCTCCCATCTTTCTTTCAGAAAGATAACAAATTAGTCAGGAAATAATAAAACAGCAAGGTCTCTGTGCATCACTCCGTCCTTAATCCTTCTATTTCTACTCATTACCTCTCTGCAGAGTACACACACACACGCACACTCACACAATGCATAGACAGGACCCCTGTGTTTTGTACATTTCTGTGCACAGCACTCTCATTTTCAGCTCCTCTCCTCCCGGGTTGTGTTTTCAGAGGGAGCGGAGTAGGCCCTCTCAGGAGAGCTCAAAAGTTCACCAAAACATCCCCAAATGAAGCCGCTCAAGTCTCGGGGAAAAAGTGTTTAGGCGCAAACAAGATAACAGAGGCACCGCGGGTGCAACAAAACAGAATCTTGGACCCTCGTAGAGGGAAAATACAATGAGAGCCGCTTTTCAAATTTCAGCCCAAGCACGCGGCCGCCGGGGGGATGAGAGCTAAATTTCTCGTCATGTCAAGGCGAGTCATTTTTATTTGTATAGCAAATTTCATTTTTGCTCGGCACGCTGACTCACACGCCTGTCAGGCTATATCCCCCCCCCCAGTGGAGAACTATAGATAGAGTCAAGTGTGTTATGCCTCCATTCCACGCTGGAGTTATGAAACTGGCCTTAACTAATGACTTCTGGTAACCCCAAGTAAATGTCACCAGGGAATGGACTTCTTTGGTGACAGCTGGATCCATATTGGTGTTAAATGTCAGGAAAGGTACAAGCGTGCACGTGTGGACAAAGTGTGTGCGCATGTGTGTGCACTGGAAGACAGTGACCTCCTGCAGCCCAGAGCGGAAAGTGCATCCTCAGCAGAACCCCAAGAATGCGGCGAGAAGCAGAGTCTGCAGAATGCACATAGTTTACACAGACACACACAGACACACACACAGGATTTAGAGCATTAAATACCCCCCCCACACACACACACACACGCATGCACGCACGCGCGTGGGCGTCCACAAGCCTGCCTGTGCATCCACACCCAGCTCAGGGGCGTGTGTTTTACATTTTCCCTGCAACATTTATCTCTGCTTTATTTCAGGTGATAAAGCCCCCAGATATAACTCAAAGGAGGGGGGCAGTCTGTGGGACAGCATGTAAATGCAGCCATGAAATGAGAACCGGGCTGGTGCGGAATTTCAACTGCCCCCAGAAGAATCGAGGTGCTCTGCCACACGGAGATATACTGCCGCTACTTTCCCAAGTCAGCCTCCTGCCAGCGCGCTTATGCAAAATGCATGCAAATCGCTGTAGTTACAGGAGGGGTCTTAAAAAAAAAGGGGGGGGGGCACTGCTAATTGAGCCTTAACGCTTCGGACATCTGATGTTGACTCATCGTTTTGGCTTTAATTATGGCAAAACGTAACGACACGTTAGCGGTTGATGCGGCATCGTCAGCCGTTATTGTCAGCGCGGACGATAACCGCACGTCGTGATGCGCTTTGGAGGGCGTGGGGCGTCATGGCTGCCTGTCGCCATCTGCACGCGGCTTGTCGGGGGGGTTGCGCAAGGTTCTTCAGGACTCGCTGTTTGTTTCCAGCAGCATATGTCACTTTGTCAACTGGAAAATGTAAAACCACGCAAGCCGACGAGCTCGTAAAAGTCCCGCTCCCACAGGTGTTCTATAAAGTTGTTGTTGCGCAGGCTGAGTGTTTTATACTCGGAGGTAACCTTCCGCCGAGGCGCCGACGGCCCCGCTGGGTATCGCAAGGACGGAGGGAGGTCACGGGATGAGCCAATAAACGGCGTCTTATCTCCAGGTGAGCGCTCAAATAAAATCTGCTCAGCTGCATAGATTTTGTGATTTCATGAGGTCGTGACCTGCGTGTTTACACCTTCAAAAAAAAAAAAGGTGCTCCCGTGTCCCTGATTGGTTATAGCCTCTTATTTTAAACTACCCAATTATCTGGACAGATTAGTGGCGGGGGGGGGGGGTTTGCAAGACATCTGCCTTTCACTCTGACCTCTGGCTACAGGATTTTCTAAATCAGCCACTCAGTCACATGACGGCACAGGCCAATAAAGCTTCTCAGGGCTGTTTAATCACGACGGGGATGCGTAACTGGCTGCATCTTTTCCCTTTTTAATGTCTTGAAACCTGAGAGCTGACCTGCTGTCAACATAATTAGAGAGGGATGATGTAAAAAGAGCAGTTTCACTCGCAAGAGAGAGAGAGAGAGAGCGACAGACAGACCTGCTGATGTTTATAGTGACTGAATGACATCAGCAGCTACATTGAGAATAAATTGACACAGCTGTCAGTTTGTAAAAATTTATTGACTGCGAGAGACGCTAATCGAAAGCGATAAACAATCTGTCCTGTCACGCAATGAATTTATTGCCGTTAAAAATGACTCTTTGTCACCAACAATATCAAACTAAACAATTCCTTCCTATAATTGAGGTTTTTTAAATAAATCACATCACCTATCCATGATCAAATTTTATTTGTTTAGTTTTGTTTTTATTTTATTGAAGAAAAATTGCAGAAAACGATGAACAGAAATAAGTTTTAGGGATGATTTTAAAAAAAATATCAGCTGCAATTTAAAGAATAAGAGTAGAAAGAATTTAGGAAAAATAAATGAAAATTTAGGAAATTACGAAAAAAATTGAATCGATAAAAGAAAAAAAGTAGGTATAACTTGAGCCACAAAACTGATAGAAAACCATTTAAAAGAGTAGCCTCTTGAGTCCGAACTTGAGAGACTGTGCTGGCAGTCAGACTTGGAGGTGATTCACATGGTGAAAAAGCTTCCAGACGACCCCATACAAACGACTCCTCCAACATCACTCCCACCTTCTACCCACTGACAGTAATCAAGACAACAAAAGAAGCACATCCAAAGCGGAGCCACGTTCTCCAGCCCGTTCTGCAGCTTACACTGATTTAAAAAAACACTTCATAGTGCCACTAATTTGCTCCATTCAAGACAGAAAGCAGATGAGTCGAGCTGAAAAGACTGTTCTGCTCTGCTTAGTTCAGAACTCTCTCCAAGAGCTTCAGTGTAATGATGAATTGTCCAATGTGAACTGTGCGCTCACATTCAGGAGCCACTTCATTAACTTATAGTTACCTTGATGGTTTATGGTTATGTGAATGGACGAAAAGGCTCATTTAAACCCACACACTCGACTTAACCTGTTCTCTCCTGCACACTCAGAGGTGCTTTCACTCCAGCTGTATTAAGGTCAACCGGGTTGAGCTCGAAGCACAATTTGTTGCGTCGGTGTGAAAGCATCGCTCGCACTCTGGGCTGCACCCGGTGACTTCGGGAGCGGCGCGACGAAGCGGTCTTGGAGCGGATCGCGATCCTGCTTCTTTGTGCCATCAGAGTGAAAACAATCAAACTGTAGCACTGGCCAACTGTCTGTGGTTTGACCTAAAAGACTCCCGTAGTTTGAATAGCAAACAACAGCTGTGCTACTTTGTGGAGGGCCACATTTTCAACTTCAAATTCTTCACAACTTCTCTTTTGTGATCTGTAGCCATATAATAGCGACTCGTGTCGACGCACCGTAGGCATGGAAACGTGACTTCGTGCCACATGAAGTTTGGTCCATAGAGGCTGTTGAAATTACTTTTGATTCCAACATAATTTGAATATCGCCAAAAAATTATGCTGGAATTATCATTTGAGCAGTATTCAGTGAAAACGTCATCATACACAAGTCAGGCCTCTGGATGGCGCATGAGTATTAAACTCATATCATGTCTGCTTAATGACAATGACACTGGACACTGGTGCTTTGGCTAAAAATCCAAAAACATTGCGTTTCTGACCAATTTTGCGCTAACGCGTTTCCCACACAGCTCCGTCTGCAAACAGTGGAAGAGTATTTAATGAATTCATCCACTCTGGGGTCTGAATTTTAAGAAGTGTGTGTATTTAGCACCCTAATCAGGGTCTAAATGGTTAACAATGAACTCCCTTGAAGCATCCGAGACACTGGAGTCACTTCATTGTCGGACATCGTCATTAAAAATGACTCCGTACACAAAGTTTGCATCCGCGTCTCAAAAACAAAGGCGTCCTTGGTTCACTTTGTGAGCGCCGCCATTAAACCATTCAATTATCAAACACTAAACTTTTAGTGTTTCTCCTTACTATGATGCAAAAACATCCCCCCTCCCCCCTCATAAATGGATGTTTGCGAAGGCAGGAGGGATTCATCTCCTGCCGAAAAACGGTCTCGTATTCTTTAATTTATCTGTCAGACTAATTGTCTAACGAGACAGCCAGAAGCATAACGCTTTAAACGATTCTGTCCCACCACAACATTAGTTTTTGGCGAGTCCAACAAAGACGGCGAATATAAAAGTCACAATTCACATTGGCAGAGATATCAATTGTGTCCTTTTTGAGTCTGAAAGCTCATTTGCGGGAGATTACTCTTGCCGGTTTATCACTGGACGGTTCAAATGAGCAGCAAGAAAAAGGGGGAAATATTAGTTTTGCTTTGTAATGTGTTTTTCACAAGAGAAGTTCATTTAATAAAGTCTGAAGACAAATGTGCTCGCAACCAATCTAGTTACATAAGATTTCTTTGGAAAAGCAGGGAGAAAAACTCGCTTTATTGTGAAAGAGGCCATTACACTGCGAAAACTTGCATCAATTTTGGTCCCGCCTCCCCCCCCCCAAAAAACATCTAAGTGCCAGAATGAGACGTTTTGTTTCTGGCGGTTGATGAGTCCTCCATCTAAGTGCTACTGCAGCATCTGCATTGTCTGATGGTGCACGCCGCGCAGACAAATGCACGCACACGCACACACAAATTGCATCCAGAAAATTACATCACTTCCCCGCCGTTGTCTGAAAATTACATCTGTCCCCCACCGTTCCACCAATCACTCCCCGGGCCTCCTTTTTTCTCTTCCACTCCCTCCCTCCCTTCCTCCCTTTCGCCTTCCCTTCACTATTTTAGGCTTTTTTCCCTCCACTTTAGCTCGGCCCCTAAATTGCCGGGCCTGAATTGCCACGTGAACAGCGTGGGGTGGACAGGACAGCAGGGGGGGTGGGGGGTGGGGGGGAGAAGGGGACGCCCGTGTGCGCCAATGCACGAGTCTCCGTGTTATCACCATCTCTTTTCATTTTCCTCTCCAAGTGATGCTGTCAGGAGCCAAACAAGATATCACTCTGCGCCCCAACCTCGCCCCCACCCCCGACCACCCCCCTCTTCCTCCTCCCTCACCTCCGCCGCGACGGGGAGTCGCAACACTACGTCGAGGAAAATGGAATCAGGGAATAAAGACAAAGGTAAACAAAATGGTTGCCTTCCAGCAGACTCCTGGCACCTCCGCCGTACCCGGCTAATCTTCTGATTCTCTTTGTTCCTTAATCCCATCAGCCACTGGTGCCCTGCACGGCTCTCTGGGTGCAGATAATGGCACCATGCCGTGTGTCTTGATGAAGTTCAGGACCTTATTAAAGAGAATTTGCACGTTGTGTGTAAACGCAGGCACACTGACAAGAGGAGAAACTGCCTCCTGATCCCAGAGTGATAGTTTTCTCACCTCTTCCCCCCCTTCACGATATTACAGCTCTAATTTTTTGCAGGTATCATCAACAACAACCACTCTCCTCCTCGGCCCGCTTTGTTCGCCGTGAATATTCAACCCGGCGCGGACGGGCCCGCTCTCTCGTTTCAAGGTAACTTTATAAATATGACAACCTTTGACTTTTAATAGACGTGGTGCATTTTTATTGCCTAAATAAACCCGCGGTCAAGGAGAGACGCGGTGAATCAGTGTGCTTAGTCTCCTGTGTCGCGCTGTAACAGCAACCTCGCACAACAAGAGCGGCCATATACATAAAAGGCAGCGCCCAGTCGGGCTCGCAATAAGTCCATCAGCTGTAAATCCAAAAGCCACGTCCGGCGAGCAAACACTGTGCTGAAGGGTGATTCAGCGGCTCCATTCCTCCAATTATAAAGCATGCCGTTTTATTCAGTGTAGTGTGTCAGGGCGAGGGAGGCGGGTTATAAAAGTGGGTGATTTAAGCCCACAGCCGCCGCGATCAAGGTTGTGGGAATCAGAGCTGGAAACGGCTCCTATTCAGCATCAGGGAGGCTAAAAGAGAGCAATACGAGCGGGTAGACGCGCCGAGCGCAGCCTCGCCGAGGAGCCAAGGAAAGAAAGAAAAAAAAGGCCTTTTCCAATGTAAATATCTCCCACAAATACGTTCATTTGTTTTGACGAATCACATAAACCAGGCAAGCTGGTGCGTTTAATGAAACACGGGCTCAGACAGACGCCGGTGGGTAAAGGTATTCTCAGCTTTCGCTCTTCCATGAAGTTCTAAAAGCCATTGTAGGTAAAGCATGATAGGTTTGTCACAGCGGTGCTGGCAGGTGTATTTTTGGGAACAATGGGGTTTTTTTTTTTTTTGGGAGACCTCCGAGTGCCACCAGGAGGTTACAAAATCAGACGCTTTCTGGTGCCACAAACAGCTTGAGTGGTGTAATTTCATGCTCAGAGTAAATAAAAAACGTGCCTGAAATCAGTAACGCCATCGACTAATGTTTCTGACTTGGCATCTCGCACGCTATTTGCAGATGAGCAAACAGTCTCGGCGCGCCTTCCCCAGAATAGCAAAAAGCCACTGAACGGGCTCTTTCTCGCTCCACTCGGTGTTTACGGGCGCACAAATCGTCGGGCGGCTGCAGGAGTGATCACATAAAAAAAGTCTGGGACATCGGGGATGACCCCTAGAGAGATTTCTGGCCCTGCGTTTACTCCGCCGTCTCCGCTCGGAAAACTTTCTAAAAGACGCCACGCCTGCATGCACGCAGCCCAGGTAAAGGAGCCTGCCCCACCCCCACCCCCCTCGCTGAAGCATCCATCTCTGTAACTCAGTATGCAGGGGTTACCTTAGGGGCAACCCTCTCATTACTCCAAGTGTTGTTACACAAAGTATACACGCGCCGATTCATCAGCGCAGACCAATTTGTCAGAGCGGCTCACTTCCGCTTGTTAGCGGCGTACTTCATGTCAGAGGAGGCCCGTGGAGCGTGCAGACGTGCTCGACATGCATGCATGGTAATGTGGCTGGAGTACATGCGAGCTCGTATGAAGGAGATGAGGAAAAACAAACAATCGGCGTGTCCTTGTGGGGGCATTTTACACCTGCAGCTCGTGTCTTTGTTCATCTTTAAGTCTGCCGTCGTCTCCGGCTGCTTCCAGTGGCCCCCCGAAAAAAATCCACCCTCTGCTGATAATGTGTGCGCGCGCGCGCAAGGAGACCGGCCTAATCTGTTGCTGCAGAGGCAGGCAGACGGGTAAGACGTGGGGACGGAGGGGGGTGGCGACTGCGGAGGATATCCCTTATCAGCCTGATTAGAGTGGAGGAGCTGAGCGATGAACAGTGGGGGGGGGGGGGGGTGTGGAGTAGGGAGGGAAAGAATGGGGGAGGAGGGATGGCGCCTTCTCAGGTAAACACGCCCCAGGCGCAGTTTCGATCCCAACATTTAAACACGCACATGCTCAAAGCTGCAATCCAATTATTCTCCAGAAATCCTGCTTTCAACAATCTGTAACCCCATTTAAGAGGTCTGCTCACCCAAAGGATCCTTTTTAATAAACAGCGGCGAACAAGTGTTAACCGAAAGGCAGCAAACCATTGCTCCGCGCCTTCACTCCTAACTACTTAATTAATCAACTACTTTGTCTATAATGACCTGAAGTTCATTCCTCAAAGTAACTATTTAGAAGTGAGCGGCGGAGAGAAGAAGAGTCGCTCGGGGAGCCCGGAGAGACGCTGCGCTATATATCACGGCGAAACAGCGGATCAACTCTTTCGTGTAACGATGATGTAATGTATGATATGCGACCAGGTGCTCGCTGAACTCGCCACAACAACCTCTAAATACAGGACAATTCACGTGAGCCTCAAACACGAGACAAAAGCGTTCTTTAAACTCCCTTTTTTTTGGTGTGTGTGTGAACAAATAGGATCCGCCGAGACCCGACCAGAGGCAGAGTTGCTCGTCGGCTCTCATTTACATAAACACTTACTGTTCAATACGCAGAGAGAGCGAGAGAAAGAGAGCAGCTCGGGTAAAGTAGATTGACTCTCGTGTACCCATCCTATTAAACATTTATTAAACATAGTTAAAGCAGAGATGGCTTCATGTTGGAGGGAAACGGGAGTTAAAAAGCCACACAGTGAAAATGGGAAAAGACACGACCGGAAAACAAAAAAATAGCAATAGAAAAAACCAAGACAAAACAAAGATTGCGAGTCTATTTTGGAAAAGTGGAGGGAATTGAATTCCACCGACCCCTTCTTGCATCACACTTGCTGATATGTTGACAACCAGCAAATAGCTGTAGTGCTTGGTCCCCCCCCTTTTCCTCCTCCATCCCCGGCGTGCCCTCAGCTCGCCGAGAGCGCTCCTGTAAAACCGTGGCGTTTGCGAGGCCGGAGGGAGGGGGGGGGCAGAGGCCGGCCATCATCTTGTCATTATCTGATGGGAGCAGCGATAACTTCCCTTTTCTGCTTCCTCGTTGAGGTGGGGAGGGTCAAGAAGTCGTCCGGCGTCGGGAAAGGAGTGGAAACTATAGAGCCGGAGCGCCTGTATATTGATGGCATTGACATATGTAGCTGGGGGGGGGCGGGGCGTGATTTGAATTGGCAAATCCTCATTATAGCCCCAGCCTGTCTGAGGACAGCATTATTAACATAGAGAGAGGCACGCACGCCCCCATGAATACTAAAGTCCTGTTTGCCTTCAGTGGAGGATTTGCTCCCAAATCGATTAGGAAAATATGTACTCTGCATCAGTATGAGTTGGAGAACTTGACATTATTGAAGTTAAGGCAGTGTTTTTCACCTATTCAGCACATTAGCAAAAATGCTAAACCCAAGGTTAACATATTCATACTGTCCCCCCTCCCTCTCCTTTGTTAGTCAATGATACATCACCTTAATTTTTTTTCCTTCGGATCTCCCGCCTGTCAAAGATCACGATATTTTACGGCGAATCATCGTCTGGAAGTGACTTCCGCGGCATGAGTCAGCAAAGTTTTAGTCATCACTGTCTAATTTAGAGGGACGGCATTATGCATGCACACGCACGCACACACACACACACTCTCAGTCAGTCAGTCAGTCAGTCAGTCGCTGGCACACACAACCCTGTGATCTCCTGCTTTGGATTGCCCTTGCCTCTCTCAGTGTTTGCAAACAGAGCTGCCCTAGAAGCCTCTGGCTGGCCTCTCCGCTGCTAATCAGAGCTCCCCACACACACACACGCACACACACATACACACACGCACACACACACACACACACACACTGGGCTCTCTAATGCTGCAGCTGCCACCAACACAAGCACAGCATCTAATATGCAAACAAATACACAAGCTATTCAAAATAAATAAAGATTTTTTTTTAGGAAATGTGGTCAGTGTACGTCCAATCATTGCACAATGCATGAATAAGCCCTTTTACCAGTGGCAGATTAAGGTTCCCTCGCTGTGGACAATGAGCAAGTTTTCTCTGGAAGAATACTCATTTGCACGATTTTTTTAGGTTATGCAGAGTTTCAGCGAGTTCATTTTAATTTTACCCATCAAGTGTCAACTCTTCATCCAGCTTCTGTAGTTGCTTTATCCCACATACTGTCAAGACGGCTGCAGCCCTGCCAAAGTCATTGACGAAGGGAGCTGGTTGCTGACCACTTCTCTACACAAACGATGCGTGCTTGTTAAATATGAAGGCGATAATAGCAGACGATCAGCAGTGTCAAAGGTTAGCGTAGGGGTGGGCAATCCTGGTCCTGGAGGGCTGCAGCCCTGCATGTTTTCAATGTGTCCCAGCTTCAACACACCTGATTGCAATAACATGCTTGTCATCAGGCTCTTGCTGCAGAGCTGCACGATGACACAGACGGGATTCAAGTGTGTGCACATTGAAAACATGCAGGACTGCAGCCCTCCAGGACCAGGATTGCCCACCCCTGGGTTAGAGGGATAGCCTGAAAGGACCACACCTCCCTTGTTTTGCCCCGAGTTTGAGAGACGTTTGCAGAGCCGAGTATCCGTCACGACGAGCCCACGCAAAGATGCCGGGCAGCCCCATGGTGAGACATCAAAAATCACTTTATCATCTTTGTGTTTCTGCGTTTGTTTGGTTTTTTTTTAATGGTGCCTTGTCAATTTATGTTGGTTTTTGGTTTACTGTCAGATTTAGCCTCGTGTGAATGTGTTTATTATTTGGTTTTCATCTTGGTTGCCAGTGTGTTTTTCTTTCTTGTCATTCGACTGTGTTTGTGCTGCTCGTGTTTGGTTTTAGCCATTTTGTGTTGCTTTTTAGCCTTTTCTTCCTAATGCATTGTGTTATCTTTTCATCTGCAGCCACTTTGTGTTGATTCTGTGTTTACTCCGACTTTTTCTGCGGCTTATTAGTTGTTTTTTTGTGGGGAGTTTATTGTGTGTTGTTGTTCTTGGTGTCAATTTGAGTTGGTTGCGATTGGTTTTGTACAATTTGTGTTGCTCATCTTTCTTTTACAGTATTTTTTTTCTTACATTGTCATTACTGACATCTTTTCTTGTCGTCTGGGATCCCATCAGGCTCGTTTTGGATTCCTTCCTGACATCCTGCGTAGTTTTGCGATTCCTCCTGGTGTCTTTGGGTTCCTTCTTTCATATTTAGGGCCTCGCTGACCCCTTGAGCTTTAGACTTAACAACATTCAGCAACATTTCAGTTGTCTTAATATCTCCACTTTGCTCCAACATCTTGGCGTTTGCAATTAGGGGTCAGCGAGTTGTCTGGCTTCTGATTTGATCTGAAACAGTGAACGAAAGTTTTCACACGCTGTCCATTAAGAGCCACTTGATGTTTCGGCGGCGTGACTTCCTTCCTCGCCGGCACTCAAATATCCTGCTGCGATTTCCAGCTGCTGTGACAGCAAGTAACCAAACAAACAAGTTCACATCAGTCCCTTCAAATGAATGTTCCTCTCAAGTGTTTGTGTTCCACCTGAACAAAACATTAGTCAGAAATCATCGCCGCTTTGTTTCCCTGATTCTTGAGGTCCAACTCGACACACGCGCCATCTCATCAGCTCACGCTTTGCTCACCGACATGTATACAGAAGTGCAAAGCAAACCAAGGAGAGCGCTTTCCTTTGAGCGTGTCAATGTTTGCAAGCGCGCTCACTTGCGTGGCCTCCGTGTGATCTCTTGCCCTCTGGGCTGTAATTAATTAGAGCGGCAACAAGGCCTGATCAGGATTCCTCCGCGATTCCTAACCCCGACGACCTTTCCATCCAGCCTCTCGCAACCCTTCCCAACCTGACACCACGCTTCTGTTTAATGTGCTCAATGTATGCAGGGCTCATTTAGCCTCTTGTCAACATGTGCGCTGCACCCTATGGGGATACGTTAAGCACAGACTAATCATGGAGAATACAGCGAAAAAAAGCAAACAAGAATGAGCATGACTCATTTCTCATGTGCACACCCCGTTATGCTTTAATAGGTACATGCTTTATTAATATGATTCAGCAAAAAAAAAATAAAAACAGTAAATCCCTCTTTGCATTCTGCTGCGGAGCCGCCGGCGGGAATATCTGGAACACCACAGCCTCTTGTCCTTGGCCACTGAGGATTACTCCAACTAGCCGGCTATTGAAATTGTTTCTTTTGATCTCACATTTCCAAATTAGGATTCTAATTCACACTATAAAAAATTAATTACCATTTTCTTGGGTTTCAAAGAGAATGAACGTGATTAGATTCGCACACGGCCGGTATTAAATATGTTAAACAGAGGCTTTCTTTCTTCTTTCTTCGGGGACGTTTTCATTGCTTGGTCAAGGGGTGCCGAGCGCTGAATTAGTGATGGCCTCCGTGGCGCGACTCGCTAAGAGAGGCTGTCTACAAGTCGGCGCCCGGGTAGGAGAGGGGGCCCGCTGCTCGACTATTAGAAAGTCTGCTTCAGCAATTATTCAACAATGCAGCCGAAGAACCACATCCGAACAGATTTGTAGACTCTAACAGGGTTTTTTTTCTTCCCACTTCTCCCCCGTATATAAAAATGCATCGCATGCTGCCAGCAGAGGAGAAGAAACACAGTATCTGTCATAATACTTCCTCTCCTTAGAATAGGGAGGATGAACGCGGCAGTCCATGTTACGCACAGAATCCTAACATCTTCATATCGTCCTGCTCTGACAGCGAAAGAGACGCGCGTTCACAACACAAAACACACTCTGCTACACGTCGGCTTCAGATCGGTCGCAATGATAGAGAACTAATCCGACGGGCCGGCGAACACGGACGACCACGTGGGCGCCGAGCACCTGTGTGTGTGTGTGTGCAGCGATGTCCTCCAGACAGCTCAGGGATGAAAAAAAATGAAAAGGAATAATTACATCGTTTCTTTATCCATTATTGATGGAGCTGTTAATTTAAGTGTTTTCATTTGATCTAAGGAGCAAAGTTTCATTGGACTCGAGTGCTTTGATCACTCGCATATGCTTTTACCCTTCACTGTATCCTTCAGACAACTGCTCTTATTGTTCTGGCTAATTAATGATGTTTCATTCAGCATTTAATTTATATGACAAATGAAGCGTCTTTCCTGTCTCGACTGATTGCCGAGTGTTTAACTTCTTTGTCTATTTCAATAAGCGATATTTAGGTATGTAATTAATTTCCTTTGCTGGAAAACACAATTGATTCATTAAAAAAAAAGAGAGAGAGAGGATTCTCCTTATCATTTTCCCAGAAGCTTTGCACCCACAATTTTCTGTTCTATTTCAAGCCTATAAACTGTTCATTCGAGGCAAATCCCAATCAGGACACATTTAATGATAATGGCGGACTCTCGCTAAGCTATTCAAAGTTAGCTGACCTTACAAAATTGAAATGAAAGGAAATTAATTTTCATTGAAATTAACAATATGCGCAACAACCGGTGGCAATTCAGCAGCGCCAGGAAAGTTTTCCATCACCTCGCATTCGAAATATTTCGCCAAAAGTGGAAACTGTTCTCCAATAATGGAGCTGGCGGAATTAGCCTTCGTTTGAGTCGAATGTGTCGGGGCAGAACATGATACGTTATTTCAGGAATTTTTATTTCACATTAAAAGTATTTTGTCCCTGAAGCAAATCAGGTGACACTTTGAGGTTTGAGGGCGGGCCGCTTTTGGAATAAGGAAAAAAGAGAGATCCTTGTCTCTTTTCTGAAGCCATTACCGGACAATAGATATCGATTCCTGCTGCACCGTTGGAGGACTCTATGGTGATCCATTTATCTGTTAATCTGTCTGCGACCAGAGGTGGAGAGCCAAAACGGACCGGAGCCAATACGCCAAAGTCTACACAACATTTTATAAACTAATTAATCAATGTTGGGCCCAGGCAGAGGGCGCAGGGAGAGCCGCGGGAGAACTGCAGAAGCGCAACACTGCCACCTACTGTGGCTCTGCGCCGGCTCAGGCAGGGGGAGGAATAAAGGGAAACTACCAGACAGCTTTGGCACCCACTGTGGTATTAAGATGAGAGAGGCGCCCCTGCCAAATACTGTCATATTGTGTTTCCTGGTTAAAAGAGACGACCACTGATTCAGCTGTTGCGAGGCGGAGGGGGGGACGAGCATATGGCCATAGTAACTAATACAGGGCTCGCTGGCAATATTAATCATAATTTACAGATTTAACGGGGATAGAATGTTTGGCGAGAGCCGTGTTCAAGGTTAGTGTGCGATTTGCGCAGGATACATGGATTAAAATCCTGTTGCTGGTGATGCAGGAATCGATTGCCAGCAGCCCTTTTTTTATAAGCAATCTGTTCATGGATTTACAACAGGAGTTGGGCATGTTCCTTTTTCCCCTTGAAAAGAAAAGATGGAAAAAGAGTCTCTGCACGCAGAGACAAGGCAGACTTATGTCGAACTGTCCCGATCGGTCCGTTTACAGAGCCCATAATTGGATGAACAGACTTGGACTTAACAGGCAAAAGGCTTTCTCGTGTTGTTTTCCATTTGTGACTCTTATGCGGGTGTTTTTGGTAAAATGGTGTTTTGGGGTGGTGCAGCGGTCAGTACTCTTGCCTGACAGTGACCGAGTCCCAAATTCCCGCCCAGGTGAGGTGGATTTCAGATGTTCTTGTGGCACGTGCAGGGGTTTATTCCCACTTTACCCCACAAAAGAACGTGTGGATATGATCATCTGTGTCCACGTCAGCCTTGCGATGAACCGGTTACCAGCTTACCCCCCCATTCCAAATGCAGCCATTAGAAACCTTCAATTGTAAACAGCTATTTGGTCCTAATGTGACTATGTGCCTCTCTGCGATTGTCTTGTGATAGCAACCAGTCGAAGGTGATGCTCTGCCTTCATCCCCAGTAAACTGGGATCGGCTCCAGCATACCTGCAACCCTCAATTGCACAGCCTCTATGGAAGATGAATGGATATTGTCATATCAGTGAAATGTGCTTTTTTTCTTACCCTCGCTCCCCCTAAATGCACCTCCACAATCACCCGGCATAAAAAGTTGAAGTCCTAAAAGTTTCACTCGAATGAGTCATTAAAGATTGTGTTCTGCTTCAGTTGCGTGCGACAGATTTCGAGCATAATCAAGCAAAAGTTCACTTTTAACGTCACGGCGACTGCTCAGTATTCTCCGCCATATTTTAGGGGCTATACGACCGGCAGCTCCATATGAAGGAATCATTCAAAGAGGTCCATTTTCAAAAGGTAAATATGTCAGACATTAAAAGCCTCCTTTGAAGGGAATTGAAATGAATTTTTATGCAGCGCCATCCTCCACCTATTTCTCCAGCTTATTGCGGGATAAATTGATTAAAGATCAGTGGGAACTTTATGTGCACTTCATGTGCCTCTCGGGGGCTCGGAGGGAACTTCTGCAAATGTCACACCGTCTTTATCAACGGTAATGATACGATTGCCTCCCAAATCCTCAAAGCATTTGTTGATGTTTACAGCGGTGTGTCATCATAATACTAACGAGCCACAAAAAATGCGTTTAGCTTATCCGCCATCCTGGCATCCGCTCGCGTCGCTATCATGGCGCGCAGGGCCATTGGAAGGCGTTTCTGTCCTGCAGCATTGTGCGGTGATTAAATGACGAGTCACTTTTAGTTCATTTATCAAGATCACAGCCGCGGATACGCACTCCGACAGGCTCCAAGTATGCGGTGACAAAGTTTACCCGCAGCCTTTGTTCGCTACCTCCCGACTTTTCAGAAAAACGACGCCGACTCTCACTCTCGCAGCGGCTCTTAAATTATTCCTCCATGTATACATTGTAAGACTTTCATGTCTTGACAAAGGATTGGCAGTTCAACAAGTTCACCGCCGAGTGCCAAAAAACTGTTATTTACTGTGACTCACCGGCGGATTAGAAGATAGAGGGCCTCGGGGCGCAGACGTGCGAGAGGCCCCCCCATCTGTCCCACATAGAGGCGAGACCGAAAGGGACACGACGATACAAACGGTGCTGACGTGTTGGCGAGTCTCTGCGGTCATTTCGTGTCTTTTTCTGTCGACTCATCTCGGCACTCTTTTTGCGATCATTTGTGCTGCGTTTAAGGTTTTTTCGGCAGAGTTTGGAGTTAGTTTGTTGCCATTTTTCGTCTTTGTGCAGCCACTCTGCATCTACAAGTGGTCCTTTTGTATCCTCGGTGGCTTTAAATTCCCTCTGCAACAAATAAGACTATTTTGGGTCCCTCAGCCTCAGTTTCAAGGCTTTGCTTCTCCTTTTTAGTCATTTTAACGTGTCTCAGTGGTTGTTTTGCATCTTTTTATGGTGCTCTGGTGTCTGAGGTCACTGTGCATCTGTTCAGGTTTGTTTTCTTTGGATCCTTTTCATTGGTCTGTTTGGCTTTTTGTGACTTTATCCTTGCTTTGAATGGCTGAGGTTGTTTTCTGTCTCTTCACAGCTTTATTTGTGTCCACGCTGAATTTGGTCCTCTTTTTGTGCTGGTCAGTGTTTGGATCAGTTCTTCCCTTCACCTCAACAAGGATCCATTTCTTGTCTTTTTGTCACTGATTGCACTCTTTGTGGTTGTGCCACTCTGCGCTGCAGCCTTTTTGCAGCCATTTGTGGCTCTTTCATGTTTTCATGATTATTATTTTTTGCTCTGAATGTTTTAATTTCTGTTTCTGATTTGCATCTATTCTGGCCTTTGTGCATGTTGGCCAGGGACGCCATTTGTTGCTCAATTTCCATTTATTTTTCATTAATTTGAATTTTTTTGTCTGATTTAGTCATCAGGAATTGGACTCACTTTGACTGGGTTGTTTCTCGGCAGATTTCACCTTTTATTTCTAAATTCCTGCATTATATTTCTGTGATTGACTCGCCTCCCTGGGTTGTTCACTTTTTTAGTCACTAGTTTGGCCCGCAGTTACTTCCCGTTGGCGCCGCTTATCGTTTCCGTGATTGCACCTCGCACACTGAGCCGTGACAAAAATTTTGCTTAGGTTTTCTTGCGGCCACCTGATGCAATAAATGTCCCCCGGACAAATCCAGACATGGCTAATCCACACCCTTCATCTCCTCTGGTTCCAGACACTCGGCGTGTAAGTGGTGAGAAAATGTCCTGTCTGGTAACTTCTCCCAGAAGTGAGTTGAAACTCCGACCAACATACTTCAAGTCTCCGCTTCCCTGCATTCACTAACTAAGGAGACGTATGCACGCGCTGCAGCCTGACAGAGTGTGGCATCCTACTTCGCTGACAAGCAGACCATCAGCACACATGGTGAAAGTGTGCGTGCTACAGCGTGTAAAAGCCAGCAAAGGTTAATTGGTGTAAAAACACCTTGTTTGGAGACGTGTGATTAGTGTGTTTTTTTCTGCTCTTTTTCCATAAAACAGCTAAAAACAGGCATTATGAATACAGACGCACAAATCGACACACAACTTGGTGGAGGATTACTTCAGTTCCAATATACAAAAGGTCACCGCAGCTGACTTTTTTTTAGCATCGATAGAGAAGCACTTGTCGACCCGCTACTAAACTGCATTTTAACTTTGTGCGAGAGACTCTTATTGGTATCTCATGCACTGGTGAACTGTGTATATCAGCTTTTCAACAGAGGACGCAGAGCTGCTTTTCCATCCTTTGTGCCTACTGATGGAGAATGTGAAACCTATTTCTCATGACCCAGTTCAAAGAATTGGCACTGCCTCAGAATAGAAGATCCTTATAAGTTGTATAGATTGAAAAGCCTTGTGCGGATTTTAGCTGATATATACCAAGTTGACCTTCCCTCTCTGCCCAAATTGAGCTGGGATAGACTCCGCACACCTGGGTTTTAGCTACAAAAAATAAAGCATATAGAGTAGGAGGGATGGACGGATGGCAGACGGACAAAGGGACGGATGGATAGCACGATCGACGAGGGCGTTCAGACATGGAAGGATCATTACATGCATGGGGAGACAGAAAACAAGGACTGGGGGAAGTAATGTTTCATAAACGTTTGGACGGACAGACGGAGGGACTGAACCCGCTGGATTGGTTGAAGGTACCGCACAATCAGACAGAGGATGACGTATTCTTTATGGCCAGTGTTGGAACAACTGGACAGTGGACGGATCCCAGGGTATAAACAGGCCAAATGGGTAAGTAGACGGTTACATGAAAGAGGGTATTGGACAGATGGACGGAGAGATGGCATTGAACTGGTGAATAGATAAGATGGACTCAAGTGCAACTTCAAAGAGAAGTGTGCAGAATAGTTTCTTCTGATCCATCTTGGTCTATCAGACTGTTATGTTGCACTTTATTTCACTTTTTTTATACTTCACAGAGTATCAGGAAGTGTCCTTATAAAGGTAGTTAAATTTACTGATATACACTGTGTAATTAAGTGTTTGAGATGCAGGACCTCGGTTCTCTTGGAGTTATCTGATTGGCTGATATCTCAAATGCACATATACGTGCTCTGCGGTGACTGATTGAGACGACAGGATTACCAAGCTGTTATATCTGCTGTCATTGTGACGGCCAGCCAGTATGTGCAGACATAAACCGTGATGTATCCATCTTGCATTCGTGAAAACTGACCTATTTTGACATTTTTTCAGGGAAATAAACGCTGCGTATTTTTACCAGCAAGTCAGAGCGGCAGAAAAGCCTATTTCATAATAATGTACGACGTTTCAAAGCCAATAACGGCCAATAGCGAACCAAAATAATTATGCATTCTGATGATGATACACTTTTGTGTCACCAAAATAGCAAAAGCTTCAGGGCTGTACAAAATGTTAGAAAGTCAAGCAGGTTGAGAGAGAAATTAAGCCCAAGACCTGGCGATGCACCAGGAGTGGCTGTACGTGTGTGGGCTCTCCCTTCTCCGTGTGCTGTGGGCTGTAATGAATCAGATGCCATTTTGAGAGGCGCCGTTTATGAGCGTCTGGATCGACGTTGGAGGCGACAGGGGAATGTGGGGTATTAGGAAGCGGCGCGAGCCTCACTTAACAGAATGTGACAGGCACAAAATGACGAGGTTTGGCCGGCGAACCAGGACGCCACCGAGCGAGCCTGCAGCGCGCGATCCTGAGACACTGACACGCACGCGCGCACACACACACACACACACACACACACTGGCCGCGACTACGAGAGGGGACAATTTTAACTGTTTCGCCAAATACTTGTCAATGTCGCCTTCTTCTTTTGGATCATCTGATTGTACTTTTGTAAGGGACTTTATTGTGATAACATTGTTTTTACCACTAAACTGTGGACCTAAGATGAGTATTCGACCGCTGCCCACTTGTGAATGGACCAAAATCAAGGTTTTTAAGGCGAAACAGGATTTGTCTGAGTCGGCTCATCTGGACTGGACTAATCACCAACCCAACTCTCCACCCTCCAACAACCCCTTTAAAGATTTACCCCAACACAAGCGTCTCAACACTGACTGGTCTTCCCTCCGACTGCAAAGACGCCAATCATCTGAAGAAGGGAGTGACTGGCTGTGACAGGCAGAGCCGCTGTTGCTAGACAGATTAAGCAGATTTCTTTGAGTTTCCCGTCTTCGGATCAAGGACACAGTCTTTCGTTTTCCCTTTAGCTCCGCGGCTCTTTAATAAAAAGTGATATTTACAAGTTCACAGCCGTAATGCTACATTAAAGGAGAGAGGACGCTCTGAAGGGAACTTTTGTCAGATCTGTCAGATACATCAAGTCCCCGTTTTTTTTTAATGACTTGAAACTGCGCTACACCCACATTCCACATTGTCTCCTCGTCTGTCACCTCATCTCAGATCTTTGTTTCAAAAGAAAAAAAGAAGTGTGTTGTGAATATGTTTGCGACATATTATAGGAGCCCACCCAGCCAGTCACATTTCATGCACTGAAGCCAGAGGTAAGGATGGAGGGGATGAGAGTAAAAGACGTGGCCACCCATGAGCCCTCGTATCCAATTTGGAGAGTGAAACCTCCGGCGCAACTTGTTTCTGTCGGTGGCTTAACAACCACTGTGGTCCTTCAACACTGAAGGGAAATTCAAAATATTCAGCGATAAACCTCCACTTCCATCCCGCTGCCTGTCTGAGCCAGTCAAAATAAATGACTACAGCTGTGAGTCATCTCCCCCGAGCCGAAAGCGCTTCACCGCGACGCGCCGAATCCACGTATTTAAAGAACGGGGGCGAAGGTAAGTACGGGAACTCTTTGCCGCGATGATTGAAGCGGCGTAAAAAAGATGTGACGAGACAAATGATACTGATGTGCCAAGCGAACACGAAAAGTAAAAAAAGAGGGGCGAAGAAAAAAAGGGAGTATGCATACGTATAACAGGTGATGGAAGAAAAACAAGAGGAGGGGAGGGTGAGGAGGGGGGGAGGGGTGACAGTGACAGATGAGAGCCTGAGCTGACAGAGCGCTCAGTGATGGCAGTTTATCAGCATCTGGTCCGCAGGGTCACTTCAGCTCCTGGATTCCTTTTCTCATCTGTCTCCATCTCGCTTCCTCCTCCTCACTCCTGCTGCTGCTATCTCCTGACCTGACTTCCTCTCTCCCTCCATCTCTCCCTCTCTCAGTCAAAAACTGACATTTCTGACGGAGAAGCCAAAACACAAAGACCGCGTTCCTCCCTCTCTCCCTACGTGAGCCTACTTATTCAGTCCAGACTCAGTCCAGACGGCTCCACAGTTTTATTCTCCCGGCTCGCCGCTTTAGCACTTCAAATTTGAAGTAAAATGCGAGACAGTAGGTAGAGAGATACCATCCTTTCTGAGCACAATGGGCTCAATCTGAAGCAGCTGCTGCAAAACTCAAGAATGCCACACACACCCCCAAAACCGTTAAATCTTTTAGCCACTGAAATCTCTCACAATACTAAACTCAATAAATACGTTTTGTTGTGTTGAATACTGCTTTTGATCACTTTTGGATGAAATATAACATTGTAAATGACCGCTCAAGGCCCAGCTTCAGGAGCTCAATGGCCAACAAATCTAAACTTTCTTGTATTATTCTGATAGGTTTGATAACTTCTTCAACCAACACTTCCAATTCCAAGCAATAGTAATTATTTGTAAGTGCTCAGTCCTCCATCAAAGGTTTCAAAGCAGAAATAGGCACAAAAAACAACGTTTCTAACATTCCGAGTTGATCCCACATGTAAATATGCAATTTATAGTTGTTTATTTAGTATATTCTTGAAATCTGGCTCATTGTGCTTCATCTCAAAGATAAAACTGACCTGGACACATCTGTGTGTGTCCATCATGTGTCAGACTTCGACCACAGAAGCCCTTCAGTATCAATTTAGGATGTGAGTCTGCCTGCAGTTTAGTCTTCAGCAAGAGAAATGCAGCTCAGACAGATCCAGATCGGGTGATTGACTCGAGCGGACCAAGATACCCCCCCCACCCCACCCCACCCCCACACCTCTCCGCTCTGCAAAGCTTTGGTTGCTTTGACCGTGTGTTTAGGGTCTTTGTCCCGCTGAATGATGCAATGCGGCGCAATGAATTTTGATGCTCTCGGCTGAATGTGAGCGTACAGAACATTTCCGCATACTCTCCGAATTCCTCCTCTCGCTTCCCTCGGCGGTGGATTCATCAATAAATGCTGGTGTGCCAGTTCTATTGGCAGCCAGAACAGGCCCAGGCCTCCAAAGAACCACCACCATTGTTTGACAGATGGGTGCAGCTCTGTTTTTCCTCCACACTTTACTCTTTCCATCATTTCTGACAGATGTGGATTCCCGTTTTATCCGTCCTTCCAACACTGGTCCACAACTCCACTGGTTTCCGCGTGTACATTTTTGGGGAAGTACATACAACCTGTGAATCCTCCAAGGCCGTAAAGTCTTGATTGTTGACAAGAAAAAGGATGCGCACCTACATCCTTGAGAGCACCGCCGGCTTCCTGTGCAGGCAAGAAGGAGTTTTCCTTTAAAGTCCTCTCACTTCTCCAGCCACAGGTACGACTGTAGTCTTTCAAACTGGCAACGTGTGCAGCTGAAGGAGGTGCAATGCTACTTTGAACACCACAACTTCAACCGTGTCTATATAGGATTGACAAAAACAAAATTTGAGACAAGCTGCAAAGCTTCTGAGCACCATGACGCCAACAATTGGACAAACATTAACCTAAATTGAAGATAAGAACTAACGCTTTTTTTGCTCGATACATACAATACGTTTATATTCTATGCTGCTTCTACTTCTCTGGATGATTTAAACTCACCAACTGAACTGACATGCTGCACAGGGAGAACATGAAACTCACCCAAGAAGCTCCCTACTGGATGCGAACCCTGAATCCTCTCATTGTAAGCCAAGACTGCAAATCACTACACCACCATGAAGCCCCTGAGGGTTGTTTTTTTAACACTTCTAAGGAAAAAACAGAGCAAACTGGAAACACGAGTCGTATGGATGCCAGCGTCTGCTGTAATGACATCCTCTGTTGGTAATATCTGAGCTCAGATTGGATAAAAAGCTCTCTCTCTCTCTTCTCCCCCAAAACACCTCAAGAACTTTCCCCTCGTTGTGTTTACAGCAAACTTTTCCCCTGTCCACATTTGAGGAACTTTTATCACCGCATTCGATAAAGAACTTTCGGTTTCTGTGTGTTTTCTCGAGCCTGATGGAGGTAACATTACAGGCACTTCAGATTTGGTCCAAATTATCCATCTTTAAAAATGACTTGGAGCTAAAATTACACTCAAATTGCTGCTTTCAGACAGAACATCTCAGGCTGAATGCAGTTGCTCCTGTTTTGACCGGAATGCTGTTCATTAATTTGTGCAACACTGAGTGGGCTTTCTGAGGGGGGGGGTCGGGGGTTCTTGGAGAACAGCAATGGATTTTTTCCATTTGCTTCTGTAAAGTATGAACTTGAAATGCATTTCCAATTCGACACAAGTTGCCATTGTCGGCTTCTTATTATCGGTACTCCACAATCACTTCCAAAAGTACAGAGTGTTAGAAGGACCCACTGATGGGAGTCCGAGTCATCCGGTCAACGAAGATGTGATCATGTGATCGCCAAAGCGACAATTTTGTCACTGGTGTAAAAAAAACTATTAGAAATCATAAAACTATATTTTAATATTTTCAATGGGAAATTCAACTGAATGAAGTGAAACAAAGCAACAAAACATGATACACAACCAATATTCTACAATCATTAATTGAAAACTCAGTAAATCAATAAAGTTACAAGTGTTCCATTTCAGAGGTGTAGAAAGAAGCCGACAGAGCAGAGAAACTGTAAAGAAAAAAATCTAAAAATTCACAAAAATCACAATCTCCCTTTTTTTTTAATCATCGGTTAAAGACTGGTTGTAGTTTTCTGAGGCAACTGGTGAAGCAGGTCCAGACTGAAGGTCACTCGTTGAACCTCCGCTCTCACTCATGTGAACCCGGAGTTACTTAAATGTCTCGCCAACCAGTAAAAGTAATGTGTGAATATCACTCACAGCCTCCACCTGATGCACTCTTCCACTTTAACCTCTGAATTATCTCGTTGTGGAAGCCCCACTTCAATCTGAGCAGCACATCTCACCACCCCACCCGCCGTGCACCCTGAGGCCCGCGAGCGCTTCGCTGGGCTAGAAACCAACACGACGCAGCGTCTAATCACTCCTGAACTCTTGTAATTTAGCCGCTCTGCGTTCGATGTGTTAAAGGGGCTTTATCATGCGCGCGGCGCTTTCAATATTGATGCAAGCCCACTCAAATTACAGCCCAGACAAGGCACTTTAACGCCGTTTCCATTGTTTTGTTTCGGGTTGAACGTGCTGGAGCGCAGAAGAAAAAAAAGCGTTATTGCGCGGGCACGCACGGCAAGCACCGGGACACAGCCGCACGCCAATTAAGACAAAGAAATACCACTAACAATCTAATAATAGTTGTCAATAACCTCAGCGATAGATTAACAGAGGACTTTATTGCTTTGGCATTAACATATTTAAAATGCCAGCCTCCTTGTGCGTGACCAGTGGATTTATGCACACATCCCCTGCCTGATTAAATGTGATGTTGCCGGATAAAATACGGCCTCGGCGAGAGGAAGAGGAGAAAGTCGGGGGAGGCCGGGCTCGCGCTGCATGTGTACGACATCTTAATTGCATCAATGATTATCCCTCCACATTACGCTTTCCCTGCTCATATTTATAGTTGTGTCCAATTTTCATTATGCTCTTCATTATGGCGCATAAATAACCTGCGTAAATGTGCCGGCGCCCCCACGACACACCCCATAACAGTGCCAAGTGATATCCATCTTGTCCCCCCCGTGATCCGACATTACCTGGCTGAGTTATGTCCGCTGGCCGCCCGTGGCCCCGCCCACGCCATCAGGAGACAGCGGCCCCGCAGATGACAGCATTAACTTTTAGGGCTTTATAGCATCTTCTTTACCCAACACATACCATTAATCCGCCTAATGGCCACCATGACCCCTTTCATCGTGTTTCATAAAATAAAAATATGAATAAAGCCCATTACGGTCCCTATTGTGGAGGGTCCCGCAGATAAATCACGGCGCTTTTCTATTAGAAGGATTGCCTCTGTGACGAGTCAGGTGGGCTGCGGTAAATCACCGGTGCTGTTTGCTTTATCAAAGCTGTTTTCAGCTCGTTTTAATGCCTAAAGATGGAAACTTTGACTTTCCACACGTTCCCAGTCATATTTCACTCCCCTCCTGTCCTTCATTTATCAGCGTGAAGATTGCTGACGAACACTCGGTGTCATTTTTGAGTGAGTTTTTCTCAGTGTTGAGGTTTCTTTGCGTCTGAGGCAGCAGAAGGCGTCACACGCTGTGGGATTGTTCGAGTTAAGTTATGCTCAGTTCCCTAAAGCGGCTGGCTTTTTTTCCCCTCCATGTGTAAACCTTAAAAATTGCGATTGTAATTGTCTCTAAATACACTTAATTAGCAGCGTCTGCTGAAAAGGTCATCGCCCAGAGGAGGGAGACTCAGCAGCACATGTGAATATAATTTTATTCAAAATTTTAAAAAACGGGATGTGACCTACTCATATTAAAACAGGCACGAAAAAAGTGCTCAAAGGTATCTGCGCATAAAAACTGTCTCCTGAGAAACCCACAAATACCAACATTTAGTTTTGTAAGACGGCTAATGTCGCGGCAAATGTAATCATCACTCTTTACGTGATCCAGTCCCCTCGCTACTTCAGTTATAAATAAAAAGAGTTTAGTTTTTGCCAAGGTGTATAACCATGCATTTAATTTTTCCTCCCTTTTACTCATGATATAAATCACACACCCTCATAATCAGTTGTAGTCCATCTGTGAAACCATTGTAAATTTAGACCTTGAAATTCACTATTTAGCTCTGAAAAGCCTCTCAGAAGATCTCAAGCCAAACTGAATATGATCGTCTATGTGAAGTCAGAATTTAAAGCAGAGATGTTGTCGCAGAGCACATTAGATTTCACGAGCGTACCTAATAAAACGGCTCCTGACAACATATCTGCGCGCATGCACAAGGAAAACAAAACAACGGCCCGGAGCCGAAAAAAACAGCTCCGCTTCAGGTCGACAGGACACGTTCTGGAAACAATCGCTCCCGCTAAACTTGGTTTAACTTCAGGATTTTACTTCCACGACTGGGCCGTCGCCAGAGACCCATCAAGTGTGATAGAAACCTGAAATGAAAGCCCTTTAACCTCGTCCCTGAGCCTAACTGCCAAACTCCATTATGTCTACATCCTGTTGGATTCACAGGTTCGAACGCAAGCCGAGATGCCGAATCTGCATTCAGGACAGTTCACATCCCAAGCAACCGTCCTCTGAGCTGAGGGGGGGGGGGGCAAAGGCCAAGCACACCGCGTACAAGGTGATTAGGTCCATGCGCACACGCGTGTGTGGAGAAAATATTGGTGTGGATACGAAGCTCAAGTCCAGATACTGATGAATTATGGAGCAACCCCTGCCTGGTAAGAATTAGGTATTCTTGCGCTGTTCTGAGTCTTCAGTGTTCACCTCTCTCTCCCACCCCCACCCTCCCTCCCCCCTCTGTTCCTTGAAACTCCCTCTTTGTGGCCGCTCAGAGGAGGGACCTCTGCTTTCGTTTCAAAGCATTATCTGCTCCTTTCTTCTTCACAAACGCCAGGCAAGAAAATCTACTCCCATTAATGGATAACAACCCTTGTGATTGAGCGTCACATATAATTTGTTGTCTGGCCAATCCAAAGCGGTTAGTGGGAGGACACAGTAATGATAAATGGAATTATAGCCTAACAAAAAACAACACACACAACACTATCACTGGCTGGGTTACAAAGGCCTCTCGGTAAATTCTCAATTTGAGGATCTAACACTGCCCTTGAATTGTTTAGGCACAACTGGGATGGGTGGAGGAATTAATTTCAGATATTACCAAACAGCGGGGGCACGCGCGGCTCCCCAGGCCCCTCAGACAAAATCTTTCATCCCTGTTAAAGAAAAAGTAAAAAAAAAAAAATTGAACAGGGATTTAAGGAGAACAGAGATAATTCAATCTTTATCTACGGCGAGCCACAATGAAATGTTCAAGTTTCCATGGGATCCTCGTTTTTACCTCAAAGGAGGACGCAGGAATGAAAAGACGGCACTTCTGACGCCCGCTGCTCTCCAGCAAAACAGCGAAACACATGCAGACACACACGTTCCCTCTGAGGCACCAACACACAACATAAAAGGTTCTCATCAACACATTAAGGCAAGAACCCCCCCTGTTCAACATGCAAAACAACATGCCAGCTATACGCGAGCCAAGCCCAGTGGATGCCAACCGTATATGTATTTATATATATAAATAACACTGACAGCTCCAGCGGAAAGCAGACAGTTACAGATCGAGATAACTCTCAGGTGTCAGATATACACGCACGCACACACAAATGTGGACATGTTTGGCATTCGGCTCCACCGCCGGCGCCTCTATCTCGCTCGCAGTTCCACCCGCTCAGAGAAAGTTTTTAAAAGGAAGAGATAGCGCGGGGAAGGAGAGCAATGAGCGGCTCGACTGCAGCTCCATGAGACACCCAATTACAGCACATAGATACTCCGGCAGAAAAGGCACCACTCCCGCATTAAAGTTGTCGACATGCATCTAATCTGCCGGTTTGGAGGCCGTTGCACCCAGTCAATATGCAATTTGAGGTTGGTTGACGGAGAACATTGGATTGATTGATTTTGACCTTTTTCCCTGACAGTACCCGCTGTCCACGTCCCCCACCCCGCAAAATAATGAAAAGTGTTGAAATCCTTATATCTTTAGCTCTTGCCTCTTTTCTTCGCCCCAAACAAGCGCCTGTTGTTAATCCCACTCATGTGTCTGGCTGGAGGTCTCCTCTCTCCACTTTATCTCCAGGAGCAGGGGGAGATGGACTCAGGGGGGTGATACCAGCCATATCGATTGGTGCAAACATGCGGACACACACACACCAACATGCACACACGCACACACACTGCTCACCATTCATGGTCCTCAGCTTTGCAGTAATCCTTAAGGTTTTACCTCAGTTATCCGACAGCACAACAGCAGCATGCCTTGTCGGAGGAGCCAACATTTGTTCTCATTACCTTTATATTCACACAATGATAATCAGCCTCAGTTCTTTCATCAGTAAATCAGATTTTCTTAAACTGTCTTGTTGGCAAAGAGATTATTTATTTCAAATATGTACAAATACTGCTTTCGCCAATCATGTCACAACAGGGGACCTGTTTACTGCACACTAAAATATAATCATTACTTTTCAAGTCTTTGTTTCCTTCTTTTGTACGTGTTCATGTGGAGAAAAAACATCTTGGTAAACGAACGTAATAAAGCCAAGAATGCAGCAAAGATGGTGTGCAACACCCCAAAGCAGCACACAGAGAATGGAGGCAGTGTGAAACATTTGTATGCAGGTTACCTCCCACATTAGGACACCTAACGCCAAGAATGTAAATATGTCTTGAGTGCTATGCATGTAGGATCTTACAGCTTTTCAAAATAAATGGATTACTGTCTTATATGATCATTTACTGCATGTACGTGGGTGCAATCGCAAACTATCGTGCCTTTTTACCTACAAAGAGCGCAAAAGTTCCTCAAACAGTTCAAAATAGTCCCTGAAACTTGTTAAATTTGTTGGAATCTGTCAGTTTCATCATCTGTACAAGCATGTCCACCTTCCTTTCCTTTTCTTTCCCTGAATGAATGTGATGTTTCTCCACTTTCTGGAGTTTTGAAAGAACACGATCATTATAAACCATCTTACATTGCTTACTTTTTAAATATTTACTCCACATTTGGATCACTGTTAAGAAAAACTCTGGTGGGAAGCGTTCGTGCACGCAAGTATTTTAAGGAGGGTTCTTTTTAGGGGTTTACTGTGGTGTTTTCCCAAAATATCACTGCTATTGTCAAAGTTCCTCCCTGTAAAGCCACATTAGCAGCATGGTTGCAACCAGTGTCAGACACACACGGTTCCAAACAAGGGACAGCTGGCTTCAGATCTCTCCTACTGTCCTCTCTTCTGTTTCAGAGAGATATGGCTCAACGACTTTTGGTCGGATCACCGAGAAATCCGCCACAGACTTTCATGTTTCTCTCCGAGTTTCACCCATTTTTTTTTCTCCCCAACAGTTTGGTTCCACTTGGAGCCTACGTCAGGTAAGAATTTTGGTCTGTTGGCTGCTTAAGCGCGAGTCACGCTGCTGTCGACTGCAGCAAGCAGCAAACACGACTCACATGTAGGCGTGTTGTTAATCTCAGAGTCACAGCATGAGACCAGGAAGGATGGATCAATCGGACACCCAACAGACTGAGGGTAAAGGATGACTTCCATGATTCTTCACATCAGGTTATTGGAAAAAGTGAAACAAAGAGAAAAGAAACAAATCTTAACCACCTGAAGAGGCCGAGTCAAACAAAGGAAACGCAAAACTTAGTAAAAAGCAGAAGGACAATAGTTGCATCAATGAAACATGCTGGCCAACCTTGCCACGAGCAGGGCTAGCATCACTCGTGGGACCGATTACTTAAACATGGAGACTAAAATAAAAAAATTCAATGAAATCAAGGAGCTTTCAGGGGCGCAGAGGACGGAGCCAATCAACTTTGTGGAAACTTCCAGAGAAAAACCTGCAGCCTGTTACAATGAAGCTCCACAGCATCCCAAAACTCAAGAACAGGAAGGAAAAAAACCGACAAGACAAACGCGTGAAGTGAATTACAGGCACAAGACAGGCTTCACCTGGGATAACTTGATACCTAACCAACCCATTCACTAGCAAAACTACACATTTATTATTGTTGCTATGACAACTGAAACTTATCATCCCAGCCATCACCTTTCGATTTTTGCTGCATTTAGGTGCAAGAACTAACGAGTCATTTAGAGGGCACTTCTACTCATGTACATCATTTATAAGAGCGAGTGGAAATCAACCTGCCAGCAAGTGTCAGTGGCTCCCAACCCGGGGTATTTGACCACCTGGGGAGAAGGAGCCAGAAATCACTGCGGCGACTCGATGCTTTCCCTACTTGTAGGTGGTCTGAGTTGGAAGGGCAAAAACAATTCCAAGGACACTTGTTAGAATCTAAAAACTGCCCAATGCTTTTATTTTGGAAGGCTCCTGCTTGGTGTCCTCACAAGGAGTTGACTTGAGAATAGTTTTACGGTTGATTTCAAATAGAAGAAAGGGTCCACAGACTTTCTTGGAGGTAATTTGGGGGGGCTCAGAAGAAAAAGGCCTGGAGCCGCTGTCTTCAATCATTTCGGTAAAAAGGGATCTGTTGGTCGATAGATTGTGTTTGTGTTTCGTTCAACACCAAACAGAAACAACCTGCTGGATATCATCAGCTCAGCAGCACCGTCGTTCTGATCATGGAGCTTTTGATGTTAGCATTTAGCTCAAAGCCTCACACGCCGCCAGCTGCTTTCCCTGAGACACTTAAGGAGAAGGCGGCCATAAAACTGATCTGTCGACATCATCGAGATGAAGGCCGCGTCCCGTCAATCTAACCGATGACAACACCCTGCTTTGGTGGGAAAATTTACAAGATCAAGCGTATCTCAAGCTGAGGCTGCTTCTCATTGGTGCACTGAAGGGTAGACCACCCAGTCGGAGGGGGTCACGATTCAAAAAGTCACAACATGCTTCTTTCCTTCAAATATGGTAAGAAAAAAAGAGAGAGAGACAGAGAGAAACAGAGAGAGAGAAGCCCCTTCAGAGGAGGAGGAGAGAAGCTCTCATCACATCAATCCATCAACTAAAAACCAGAGGAACGCCACTCTGAAATGAAATTCTCTTGTCTTGCGCTGAGCTCCACTTCAAAAGGCCGGTCACATGAGGGTTTAAATAGAAATCTATTTTCTGGGCCTGAAAATCAAACTGGCCATCATTCTGTCCTGCCTCACCTCTCTCTCGGGGACTTGTCACATTTATAACATGTAGTCATTTTCTCAACTGTCAAACGCCGCTCTTACCAGGCTCTGTTCCGCGCAACCCGTCCTGTCAACTTCTAATCGGCTCAAACGCCTGCGAGCGTGTGCACGCGAGTGTGTGTGATGAATCAGGAACAGCTTCACTTTTCTTTTTCTTTTCTTTTTTTTCTTCCTTCAAATATCTAAAGGAGAGTCTTTGGTTTTCATTCATTATTAATGTGAGCGCGTCGGGAGCACGTGCTCCGAAAGGGTCTGCGCAGAGGTGGCATAGCAAAGTAGGTCACGACAGAGGTTAGTACCGCATTAGCGACTGTCACTGGCCGGACAGGAGAGCGCAGACACCAGGGCAGCTCCTCTCGCTCTCATTCACAGTCACACACACGCACACACACACACACACACACACGCGCACGCAAGGAAGGAAGACACCGGCGATTGCTCAAACTCGGCGGCGTCCTGTCATGGATCTGAGCCAGCAGGCCGTGACACACATGGAGGGCAGAGTCTGGAACAGGAGGACGTGTCCAGTCTGTCTTTTTGTGTATGTGCACATATGCATGACACACTGCGCACAAATGACAGCGGGGGGGACTCCTGACCTGCCAAGATCCGAAAACGCTTTACCCTTGCCGGAGACGCACTTTTAAAAAGAAAAATAAAAGGCTTCGCAAACTTTTGAGAACACTCTTTTTTTCCAAAAATAAAAAAAATAAAATTAGGACCAGTCGCTCAACATTCAAAGATTTGGTCCATCTAAGCACAGATAAGTCTACGCGGAGCCTTTGTATCACTACCCACTTCACACAGTTGACTTATGGAAATCTGTCTCATTACTTCTGCCTTCTTACGGTTCAAACCCCTCACATAAAAACATCATGATCCAAGCTGTTTCTGTTGTGTGCTGCGTCAGTCAACGATTTTTTATCCCTCTTTTTTTTTGATGTTCTAAGTCTCCTCGGTTTCTCTCCTTCGCAAAGTCGGGGATAATTATGGGAGTAAAAAGGCTCGCTATCAGAGCAGATTAACAACATCTCACTAGGCTGAACTCCTCGCTCCCTTTTATCTCCTCAAACGCAGCAGAAGAGAAGAAGAGGAGTTACGCAACTCCCACCTCGGGGACCCAGCCGACTTTTCCACCCAACTTCTGTCTGCCTTCGCCTGTCTGGGGCGTCTGCGAATCCTCGGCTATTTGATGTGTATGTTTGAAGCAGCCATGCGACCGGGGCGGAAGGGATGTGCCTGTTGTTCGTGGCTCTCGCCGCTTTGCTCCGATCCCTGGAGGAAAGGAGTTTCAAAGCGTGGCAAAGTTGGACCTTTCCTGGTTCTACATTTAACACCTTCCCATATCACAGTGGCGAGGTGCCGGATGGCTTCCTCCTCACCCTCGTCTTTTATCATCCCTCCAAAGGCCCCCTTTCATTAGCCGGATTTTATACGACCTGCCACCGCGACTGTCACTCAGCTCCGTCTTGTACGCCGGAATAAGCCTCGAATTATATTCCTGCAGTGCCCAAAAGTCACCGTAACTCAGAGTGCCGCTAATAGGAGGTTCATTTAATGATTAAAGGGATTTTAGATCATGTCAACTTGAAAGAAAAATGCCATTACACCCTGGAAATGCTAAAAATGTGCAACATTTTTTACTGTCTGTGCATTAGCAACACCTCTCATTTCCCTCGTGGAAAATAAATGAACAACAAGTTGAACTTGGGGTTAATTAGTTTCTGGCAGTGCTGGGAGGGAAAGGAAAAAAAAATCTGCATAGAAACGAGGCAGCTCCGGCTGCCTGAGTTGTCTCAAATTACCACATAAAGAATACGGAGATGTCAATAATTGAATCAATGGTCAAAACAAAGCAAAAAAAGAGAAAAAAACGTGAAAATGTAGGCAAATTTATACCACCGAAATTTCTGCAGCGCATTTTTTCCCCAGCAGTCAATAAGTTATCATTTGGGACGCCATTACCGTCCGGCGCGCCGGCTCCTCGGCTATGTGGGAGTGATGTGGCACTCCTGCATTGAAATAACCAAAGCAACTGAATCTTTTACTGACCATCGATCACCAGCATCGCATTTTTGCAGGACTCGACTCGCTCAGTCAGGTTGTGTCTTCAGAAATAGTAACACTGATGGGAGCTTTCGGGAATGCAATATCCGGCCTAAGGCAATTTTTGGATACTTCACGAGGATTTTTAATATTTTTATTAAGATAAAACATCACATAAAGGTCAATATTGTACTTATGTCGTAAAAAAAACGCAGAGTCCTTTCTTTGGATGTTGTGATTTACTTTGCAAAAACTTCCCAGGCCTGACGACAAGTCAGAAACACTGACAGAAAGTATGAATACACAACGCTGAAAGTATCAAAAGTCAAACTAGTGATGTACATCTAAATCAACTTGAACAGAGTTGAAGAAAGCCACAAAATTAAGGAGTGCATGGGCTTGATTAGATTTCACTTGCCTTTAACAAACTCAGCGTGTCTGCATGGCTTGAGTGAGTGACTGAGTGAATGCAGATTCAGGAAGTATTCAAAACATGTCAAGTACTGTACTTAAGTACAATTCAGAGTTTCTGGGAGGCAAAGGCTTAAGTTTGCGACCAAAAGTGGAAAAATGCAAACGATTTAACTCTTCTTATTACTCAACTTTTATGATGCTTTCAAGGACACTGCGCTCACCTCTGGAGATGAAGGTCGATGGGCGGGTCCACAGGTGTTGCCGTTTGGCGCTGATGGTGTACGCGCTGCTCCTGAATGTGGTTTTACTCCAATGAATGTCAGTGTTGTCCGAAGGAGAAAAAAAAAGCATGAAGTCGGAGCTCCGTTAAAAGTTTGCACGAACGCGAGTCGTTAGCGGCCGGACATGCCGACGCCTTTTCCAGAGTGGAAGCACCGGGTGGGGCCCTGTGGAGACGAGGTCGAGGGGCTTCAAAGCGGATGGCTGCCGCGAGACCCCCTCCGGTGTTTGTTGCCCAGTGGTCTCCTGCGTCCCCTTTGGTACTCTCCAGTGGAGACAAAATGTCTTGGCATTGTGGATGAAATATTCCCCAGGCTGTCCAAGTCACAGCAAATCGTCGTCCAACAGCTTCCGTATGACGCGCGGACGCGTTGTCATTAAACCGGAAGTTTACCTGGTCAGGGATGCCTTGGAGGTGAACCAGTCATTGGGGGGCTCAGCCCAAAATAAAAGTCGTGACTTAAAATTAAAAGCTTTTTCGACCAATAATATCTGTGCTGTTACCTCATAGATATTTTCTTCTATTTGTTTTACATTACAATCTAATTTGTGTTAGACTTGACTGAAAAAGTCATTTTTTACCATCACTTCATGCTGGACTGTCTTTGTAAGCAGTAGATTTAATTTTCCTAACTTCTATAACATTGATGTATGACTACAAACTATGAAGCACACAAGATGTCACTGAGGAGGTCACCAAAAAATCTTCTGTTGCATAAACGCAAAGTTTTTGTTCAGTCTTTCTCTTGTTGGAGACAGACGGAAACTTTCTTTGAAAATCGTCAAATTCCACTTGTTTGACAAACGTCGCAGCTCGTGCTCAGAGGAACCGCACATAATGCAGCGACTGCACTGAGGTTCACTTAAATCAGACTGAGCCTGACAAGTGTGAAGAGGCCCTTAAACACAGTTTCAATCTTGTTTTTATTTGAAAAACATTTGGAGGAAAGAAAAAGGAAAAAAACCAACCCCCACCTAAATTCCAGCAGCGTGTTGAACCTTGCGCCCACTGATCCCTTTTTAAGGTGAGCATGCAGCTATTGAGGGTATTTCACTTCAAGTTTGCAATGACAGCTGAAAGGGAAATGTGACACATTTTTTAGAGATCATTCCTGGAATTTATTCCTGGTCCTCAGGCAGTTCACTCGCTGCTCTTGTACTCGTGTACCGCTCCTTCCGAAAGTTAAAAACTGGGCTAAATCCAAAGTGTTGCTGCAGTGCAGCGAAAGGATGACAGTTTTATTCACTCAAGATCTGCCAAATGTTGTCGAATACACTTAAAAACTGATCAAAAACTGAATGTGGGAGAGAAAACATTAAGGATTCGATATAATTGAAGCAAAATCCTACAGATTCAATCACTTTCGGTGAACAGTCGAGCTTTCGGAAGTTTTTAATGAATTTTACAGTTAAATTACGTCATGTTTCATCAGTGAAAACCAGACAAAACAGATTAACTTATTCTTAGTAAAGCTGCACACTAGATACAAACAAGTTGAGGTACAAAAAAGCAGGATTACTTGTGCAAAAACACTTACATCCTCAGTGAAAGTTTCTGTAAATCAAGCTTTCATTGTGCTTCTATATCATGATGGCGGAGCTGAGACAACATAAACTAATTAGTGGGTTTGGCGTAGAGGATGCAGAATAAATAGCCATGCAAACTTCATCCAGCTTTGCATTGCTGGCCGACTTGGATGTGTGCAGAAAAAAAATTACTGCCTATTTGAAAAGTTAAACCAAAACCTAGAAGCACCTGCAGCAAGCTGGTGCCAATCAAAGCTGGAAGGAGGAAGTTTCAGCTCTAAATAGACCCGTGAAAGGTTCACATTCATGTCAGCGCTCGGTTAGGCTGTGCGAAGCAAGCATCCTAAATCTGCAGCGTTTTTATTATCTATCTAAAACGTTTATTCAGCGGCTGAAAGAAATGTGAAGAAAGCAAACAGAGACGCTGGATCAGGGTTTTATTGGAGAGTGTCAATCCGACTCCCACAAATAAAACAATCTTTCATGCAGAAGACAATTCAAAACCTGCTGACTCTACCCATTTCTTGTTTTGTTTTGTTTTTTTTTACTTGTCCTTGTGAGGGTTCATGTTAGATTGAGACAATCAAAAACATTGTACGACAGATAGGCGAGCACGGCTGCAGGCGGGGTTCTCCGAATGCTTCACGACTCAAGGCCTCTCGAAAAGCTCCTCTCGCAAAACTTAGAAGCTGATGGAACCCAAAGGTGTCGATGTAAAGCAGCGCCGCAAAGGTACACGCCTCAAATGGGATGTTGAAAGAATCACAGCGAAGCAACGCAAAAGACGGTCCAAAGACAAAATGACTCGGCTGTGGTCGTGTCACGACACAGCGCATCGGGGGGAGGAGCTGGACGAATGACAGCGAGATTGTCACTCATTAATCTATTCGTGCTGCTTGCCATTGTTGGCGAACAGGGTTTGCTCTTTCGTCGTCTGCTCAGAAAAACTTGCGACGCGAGTAACAATCACTGTCGTTGGAAATTAGACGTTAAGAACATTACCGGCGGTCTCGAATTTCACACGTGAGCTGTAGTTTGTTTCATTCACGCCATCACATATCAGCAGAACGCTGTCCACAGAGTGCTGCCTGGTGTCAATTATACACATTAAAAGTTAAATTAAATGACAGAGGAGAAGAGGTGATAGTACAGAGCCGTGCTGCGTCCCCAGGGCCCGACAATTGAGTCTTCATTTCATAGAAAATTATACAGTGTGTCACCTCTCGTCTAAATCTGGCTCACTCCGCGAGAGGCGCAGTAAAATTAAACGAGAAACTCTGCTGTGTGGGGGTGAAAGAGTCGAAGCAGGCGTGGGAAAAAAAGGTCAAACATTTTTTTGGTAAAGATTCCTGAGACACTGAACATATTGGTCTAACGGCTTGTAAAAGTGTCACTTTTCCATACTGTTTATGAAGTTGTTGAAGGCAAACTGTGTATTCAGATGGAAACACCAATCTATGACAGAAGATCTCATAAAATACAAATACAGAAACATTTCAAATATAACCACAACAGTTACTTGAACCAGAACTGCTGCTAAAACTAGAATTACTACAACTACATTAAGTACTGTCAAAAGAGCTACTGCGACTACTACGAAAGCTGATGCAACTTACTTAGCTGTTTTTGCAACTGTCGGCGCTTTAACTACTATTACTGGAGTTGCTACTTCAACTATTACTGCAACTTTTACTTGCTGCTACTTTGACTCGTGCAGCTATTTGAGTTGCTACAAACACGACCGCTACAACGGTAAAAGTTATCATCTTTTATAGATCAACTTTTCAAACAAATCTGACATTACCAGGAATAAAAATAGCAGCGTAAAAGTTCGAGTAAAAGAAACTGAAATAGAAGTCGTGTCGAATAACGTCAATTATGAAACGGAATCGGCTATGTATGCGATCATGTGCTAAAAGCTGTGCTAACACATGCACTAGAAAGATGCATGTGATAATAATTGTGCAGGTATTAGCACAATTACAGCATGTTGCTGGGCTTAATTAGGCAACGTCTGCATTTAAATGTCAAGTAAATGACGCACGAGCATATTACGCTAATGACAAATGCATCAATCAGTGCATCCAACCAGGAGTCAGCTTGACATTTCACTCTGCACATGACTGGTGTTAGACATGCTGTTAACCCAGGGGTCTGCAACCCGCGGCCCTCCAGCCTCTCCGCAGTGGCTTCCTGTAGCTTTCAAAGAATGATATGTAAATAAAAAGTCATTTTTAATTTGCCGCGCAGCGGGACGCCTTTCAATGGGACTCTTATTTTTGCAGTTTGAGGTGCCAAATTTGACACTTAAAGAAAAGAATGCTCCAATATGCGCCACATAAACGCATGCATCACTTCCTGACTGCGTCACCTGCCTGGCCCCTCTCACTGCAGGTGGTTAATGTCGAGTTTACAGTGCCAGACGTTGGTAAATCAACCATGGATTAAACCCAAATAAGAAAGTTTTAGAAAGAACAAAAATGATTTAATGTGGACAGACTAATTTGCTTCCACTGCCAACAATGTTAATTTATGTCGATGCTCGATTTATAGAGGCAAATTGGCAAACAAAAAGTAGATAAAGAGACAAAAGTTAAAGACAGCAGATTTTAGTTCTTGATTTCACAAGAATTACTCTTACAGTAGAAATTTTGGTGTATTTAGAAGAATAAATTTATAAGGATATACATCTTACTTTGAAGCTAACATGCATTTCAAGGGTCCATAAAATGGTGATTTAAGAAAATAAAGGACTCTGGTGTTCATAAAAGCAGATTAGTCATTCGAAAAGGCCGCTGCTAACTTGTTACCATCTGCAAGTCTGGAGGAAAAGTTGCCTGTTCCCATCACGTGCTGTCAAACACAGTACCTGAAGCCACCACTAGTAGTCGCTGATTGTCCTGGAAGTCCCCTAATCTACAGCTATGTGATCCGAAGGTGACATATGGTGTTTGTCCCTAAACCTCTGAACAGTGCCAGTCAGGCCAGCGCACAGCGGGGGTTGAATTGAGTATCGCTGAGTGATTCCCTTCTCAACTTTATCCCAGTGCTGTTGGTCCACACTGTTTAAATGACGTAGTGCCACTCGAGAGCAGATCAGCATGCTTACAGGTCAGGGTGTTAATAAGAGGACCTTAGCGCTTTCCGCTGAGGCCGACAAAAGCCAGGTGGAGGTGAGGAGTTATAAAGGGGAAAGGTAGCCAAGTGGAGATGTTCTCTGTTCCTTTATAGCCCTATAGGCCCAGGCCCTTTTCATCTGCAACCACCAGCTGCTCTGCTGCACATTGGCCTCAGCCACAGGTAAGCAAGTTTCTCTGTATTCCCTCCAGATTTCTACTGTTAAATTGATGTGTGTAATAACCAGGATGGAAAGACAGTGTAGTAGAGGCGGGGTCTATCGTTCAGCCAATCTGCTTGTGCCAAGAAGGCTGGCCCGCGGCCAGAAAGGGGGATAGAGGAGAGGCGGGCCTGAGCCAGCTCCCTGCCAATGTTGTAATGCCTGGCACAGGTGCATTGTTAAAGACACTGTTGAAATGACTCATTTTTCAACGCAATAATCTGCAGTAAGCTGGAGGATGTCCACGAAAGGTCCGCGTGGACTCCAAATGGCTGCTGAAAATGTTTTTCACCTTGAGAACAGAAGCTCAACTTGCTCACACTGCGTGAGGCTCCATCCCATCACAAATGGGATTCACCTAACAACACTAATAAGAGTCGTGTAATCTTGGACAAATGATGCCCACCCTTGTTCACTGCAACCGCTAAGTTGGACTCAGAGGCAGAGGCTGACCTTGAGGAGACACAGGCAGGCTCCACACTGGTGACTGCGGGATGTATACATTTTCTCCACAGAATGGATGATTCCGTGATAAAAATGAGGCTCAAGAGAGGATAAAAGTAAAGCAAAAAAGGACACGATTCAAATAAAACTCAATTTTTAGTTTTTTTCAAACAGGTAATTCTCAGAAACATCAATAAAATCAAATCAAAATGATGAGTTTGAGGGTGTTTTGAGTTTTAGTGCCATGTTTTTCCCCAGCACGATTGGACAGTATCTGATTTTCCATTAAATATCATTACCCAAGCTGCACTTCCACACATCACAGCCTTCGCTTTGACCTCTGCCTGCGTAAAGTCTCTGCTAATTTTCCAGATTTGGAGTTTTTAACACTGGCGCCATTGCAACCAGTCTCCTGCAGACCTTGCTTCACTGTGGCTTTTCATCCTGGCCTTTCATTTCCAATGAGAGGATGAATTATTCAGTTTTCTGCGCACTTCAAAGCCCTTATTTTGAGTTGGGTGCCTTCTTATGTTGTCTCTGCGCTATTATCTTCAGCTTGGAGCCATCTGATAGAATTTCACAGGAGCACGGCAAAACATCGCGAACTGAACTTAGTCAAAGAAAGTGGACTTGTAATGCCCGAATGTCATCAACAACAGTCTGATCACATCTCGGCATCGCTTCATCTTTTGACTTCCAACCACCTGGCCTTGAGTTTTTAAAGTATTTATAAGTGGTTTCAGCTTTTTTGTGTGTCTGAAAGCTAACGTCATAAAAATTTGATCAGATGTGTACTAAAGCTCTCTTTTTTTTGCGCTTTCTCCAAAGAGTCTCCTCTCCTATGGCCAGGGTATCATGGGCGGTGTTGCTACTGCTGGTGCTCTCCTCCAGGGGGGCGTCCCAGACCCCCTTCCAGCACCTGTGCGGCTCCCACCTGGTGGACGCGCTCTACTTCGTGTGCGGGGAACGTGGATTCTTCCACACTCCCAACCGAGTCCACAAGCGGGACCTGGAGGAGCTGCTCGGTAAGGCGGCGCCAGCTCTGCGAACTATTTTGACATCTCTTATTTGACTTGTGCAAAATGAGCGCTGACTCCCCCCCTGCCCCTTGATGACGGGTGCTCGGAAGGGCAAAAAGGCATGACCTCACCCTTGAGGCTCCAGCCTGGCTTTGTGTCTCCTCAGTGTCTACGCACCATGTTCAGGCTCAGACTAATGAAAAATTGGAGGCTGGCTGGAGGAGAAAGCAAAAAAAAAAAATGTAGACATGCTGCGAACTTTACTGAACTAAATCTATGCATTTGTCTGAGACATCATTAGTGTGCAGAGACTCTCTCGAGCCTCCTTTCTTTTCTGAGGCCAGTGGTGTTTGTCAGACTTCTGGTCTCACATTGTTGCCTCTGATGTGACAAATCCATTCATCGCAAATCTTGTGAAATCCCCCGAATTCTTCATTATGCCGCTCCCAGACCGCATTATTTGGCTCAGCCGCCTCAAACGCTCCGCTCACGTTTTGAAGTTAACATTAGGGGTGTAAGGCTATGATATGCTTCTGCTGGAGCTCCGTCATATCCCCTCTTGAAGTAGAGACTAACAAGGCTAAATGGATTGGGGAGATCAGATTAACTAGCTATTAAGTCCCCATTAAAGTGTGAACGGTAAATGGTATTTTTAGGAACTGGGGGCGGAGGGTGTGTGTGTGTGTGTGGGTGCGTCTGCACAGCAGCCGCAGCAGCAGCAGCAGCAGCAGGACTTAACTCGGAGATGTGAAAACTTTCCCCACTTCAAAGGGTTCCTGTCTAAAAGGGCCAGACAGGAGCAGCGGCTGTGGAGGGCTCTGGCGGGTCGCGACGAGCCCAAGGTGAAGCGAGGCATTGTGGAGCAGTGCTGCCACAAGCCGTGCAGCATTTACCACCTGGAGGGATACTGCGACTGACTCCTGCCTCCGCGGCCAACACCACTCATAGCTGGTCCAAACCAATACAGACAACTAAGGTCCTGAAAGTCCATTTCTGGCCTGAAAACTTGCCGGCTATGTCTTATCAACTGAAGGAATTAAAGCTTCATGACCCATAACCCACGGCTCCTGTGTCCTTCTGAAAACCCGAATTTGTGTTTTTGATGATTTGGGATGCGATGAGGATGAAACATGGGTTTCTGAAGCCTGATGCTTCGCCCGTACATGTGGCTGCAGTCTTACAGTGCCCTCTACTGGAAGAGGACTGCTTTGGTCTGAACGTTTCAGGCACAGGAGGCTGGACAGTCGCCTTTGATGTTCTCCGTGACTAAATAAAATCTCAGTGACACTTCTGTGAGACAAGAGCATTTTATCCATCTTTATTTACAGAGGAAGACAAAAAATATTTAAAAGCTTCAGCACATAAAATAGCAGGCCTGATACCCTCATAAACTGCCAACAGTAAAATTCTGAGGTTTAAAAGTTTAAAACACATCTTACACTTTTATTCTAACTGTTAAATTTCTTTTAAGAACTACACCAGGCAAAGTTAGAATTTGTAACAAGTGGAAAGCTGGTAAAGTAGCGCGAGGGAACAGTGTTTATTTATTGCTTGAGCGGAAATACAGAAAAAAACCCTCCAGAGTTTGGTGACGGCCTGACGAATTTAGCTCCGGCGTGATCTTGCAGGTCATAAGAGCTCAGCTACAATTTGTGGTTTCCTAATAAAACCAGGAAAAAAAATAGATCAGAGCCCATCAAAGTAAGTGATCATCGACTGCTTCTCAGTTTTCATCACATCTCCTGTTACCCTAAAGCCCCCCGGCTCAGGTGCAGGTTCAAGGTGCTGTAGTGATTAGTGCTCACCTTCTTTGAGTGGTTCGGCGCTTTCAGCCTGCCTGTTCTCCTTGTCGTGTTGGAAAGCTTTGCTGGGATCAAACTTTCGTCGAGGAGCGCCGGGGAGCTTTGACTTCAGCTGCTCCAGATCGCACTTCTGCCGGCTCACCTGGGAACGAAGCTTAGACACCTCCTACACACACAAACGGGCAGGAGAGAAATGGAACAAGCTCAAGTACAGGCACTCCAGCTTGTGACGGGTTTTTGTGCGTGTGTGCGCAGGCTCTCACCTGTTTCAGAGAAATGTTCTCATCTTTGAGCTTCATCACGTGTTTGATCTTCTGCTTCTGGTTCTGGTGTCCCAGTAGGCGAGCGTAAGCGTCCGCCAATTTGTTCAGTTCCTCCTGGTTTGCGCCATTCTCATTAAGGAGAGCGTTTCTCTCTGCTGCAAACGCATTGAGCTGCTCCTGTGCACACACAGCATACAGATGGGAGGCATAAATTGTGCTTCCACTTTAACTCAACAGGGAAGCAGAAAGTTTGTGTCTTTATATTCTATCGTGTGTCCACTTGCACATGTTTGAAACACCATCAAAGCACTCGGTTCTCTGAATGCTTTGGATTCCCTGATAGGAAAAAAACATCTGCTGATTATAGATTTATTCATATGGTCTTCTACTTCCACCACAGCAGGAACGGATGAGACGATTAGGCTGGTGGTGAGTTATAAGCACTTAATGTTCCGGTAAGTTTCAACCACTAAAAAGGAATCAGAAAATGACAATATTGGACTTTCTTTAAGCTCCAGAATGGCTGCAGTTCATTCAATGTATACTGCCAACAGAAATCAGCCGCTACGGCTCCAAATTGGATAAAGACAGTAAAAGAGATGAAGGTTTTTTAAGTACTCTGTATTGAACTTTATCCATCTGCACGCAGCACAGAAGCTTTGAACAACATTACACTGATTTTGGTGAATATACCAGCAACTTTGCTGCCATCTGGGTCGTTTTCTGGCCTCCTGGCTAATGCTGTTTTATCTTCTTCTGTCCTCATCGACTTTGGGAGGGAAATATCTGGCTTTTAGCAGCTGATGGGGACAGTGACCGTGTGGTCAAAGCAGCCATTTGACACAGGGCAGTTAGCGTGAAGTGTGTTCATCAAAGAAATGGAGCTGAAGGCGAAGGTCGACGGGACGGAAGGAAATGTGGAACGTTTCGTGCTTTCAAAAATCAAAAACAACGGCGTGAGTGACAGACTCATTACCGTTCAGCTGTTCAGTGACGGGAGATAATTCCTGGTTCATCACGTCAAACATATTTCCGATTCGCCGAGTCATTTGCACCATTAATATGATAATAACACTGATAAATTCATCTTCAATGGAAACATGAGTCATTGTGGCTCGCGTCAACGACCTACTGACCTGGAAGGGCCGGACTTTAGCAAACAGCTCCTCGAACTGTTTCTGCCAGTGCTCCGTTTCTGAATTTGATGAGCTTTAAAGAGAGAAATTGTGGGATTTCTTTTAAATGTATTGATTTGTTTCATAATTAAAGCCTTGATTTGTCTACAAAGCCACAACTCTGCTCACCTTTTCTCTCCTGCTTCAGTGATTTGTCTTTGCAGCTCCTGTCGCTGCTCCTCCTTCTCCCGTCGCTGCTCCTCCTTCTCCCGTCGCTGCTCCTCCGTCTCCCACTGCAGCGTGACCTTCTCCTGAGTCAGTACTTCCACCTGCTCCCTCAAAGTCTGCGCCTCCTTCTCCGTGAGGTCCACCTGGGCCCGAAGGCTCGCACCTTGGTGCTCTGCCTCCTGCAGCCGAGTCTGCAGCTGATTTCTGTCGTCCTCTGCTGCTCTCAGTTGATGTTCCAAAGCCAGCCTGCACTGATCTTTCTTTTCTACTTGAGACAGCAGAGTCTGTCTTTCTCCCTCTGTTGTCTGGAGCTCGGCCTGCAGCGCGAGCACCTCTGACCTGACCTGCTGGTGCTCCTTCCTTTCAACCTCTAAAGCTTCTCTCTCCTCCTGAAGAGCTGACTGGATTCTACCTTTATCGTCTCGCTCTTGCTGGAGCTGCTCTGTTACTTCCACTTTCTCACGGTTAACCTCCTCCAGCATTTTTAGGGTGTTTTCCCAATTGTTTTGGAGCACAGTTGCACTGTGACCCGCCTGCTCCTCGAGTCGCCCCAGCGCCTCTTCTTTCTCCTTCGTCTCCAGCTGTAGCTCCTGCCGGAGCTGATTGATTTGGATCGTGTGGCTCGCCTCGGCGGCCTTCATCTCCTCATCTCTTTGTGCGAGGAGAGTTTGCACCTCCAGCAACATTCTGCCAGGTCAAGGAGAAAAAAAAGGAAACATAAAGAGGTGGAAAAGTGACAGTTACTTCTACATACAGTGAAAAGAGAGTTTGAGGTATACCTTGCATTCTCCTCCCTGGCTCTGGCTTCAGTGAAGTGCCTTTCCTGATGTTCTTCCAACAGCTCCTGCACTCTCCTGATCTCCTCTTTCTGTTCAGCAACTTTGTCCACGTGCTCTTTCATTTTGAGGCTTGCTCTCTCCACCTCCGCCTCCAGTTCGCTCTCTCTTCCCTTGGCTCCTTTTAGAGCCTCCTTGGTGCTGAAAGGTAACACGGGCGTTTTTGTGAGGCTCACACGTCGGCACAATTTTGGGAGTTCAAAGCAAACGTGCGTCGAGCCAACTTTTCGGGCGATGCTTCAAAAATTACCGACACCTGAGTGCTCACCTCTCCAGTTCTGTGACAATGTCTGCCATCTTGCTGAGTGAGTTGGTGTGCGCCACTTGGAGCTCTCTGATGGCGGCGAAATGTTCGTTTTTCAGAGCCACCACATCACTGCTCTCGCTGAAAAACGACAACCACACAGACACTTTTTCTTCAAATTGGTATTGTCACTTTGCACAGCGAACACATCTTTTTTGCTAAAAAGTCTTTTTTTAACCCTAATGAATCATATTCACCAAAAACAGCATCGTACTAGTAAATTAAAAAAAGGAGACAAAAAACAGAAAATATTCTGCAAACTTCAGTAAAACCCACATCGGTTTCAGTAAATAGCACTTGAGAAACATGTATTTAAACTACACTTGCGCTTGGCACAATAAATTGGCTAAAAAAATCAATCATCCTCTTGGACGCTCGTGAACAGCAAAGAGCATTTTTCAAGCAACTGAACAATTCAAGAATTTAGGAAATACCACGAATACAAAATGAAAAAAAAAAAACCTTCTAAAAGTACAGTCTTGCTTGTGGCGTGACAGTCAAACATACTGTGTCTGGTTTGAACTGTCAGCCTTGACAGTCTAATAAAAGCTGAAAACATGCTCCCCACTGAGTGCTGTGCTGCCCTCATACACCAAGGACAGAGTAGCGAGGTGACATGCAGACTTCAAATTGGTCGTAAACAGAAATAGGCAGTGACCCGCCGACTGTGTCATGCCTGTGATGGACGGAGAACCTCAATTATTTTCCTCTCGCTTTTATATGTTGGGACATGCTGCCAGCTGCCTGTGTCTTCACAGTAATACAAGGGCGGCAGAGAAAATACAACCGACAGGGTAGTTCCAGCCATCAGCGTCTTGGACGGTGGCTCGCTCACCTCTCTAAGAATGCCCTGGTGTCACTCAGCTGTCTCTCCAGCTCCTTGTTTTCCTCCTGCAGCTTCAGGAAGGCCTCCAGACGCTCCTGTGCAACCTCCTGCCAGCCCTGCTCCTGCTCCTCCATGGCCGCCAGCTCTCCCAGCACTTCCTCCATCTCTTCCTTCAGCTGTCTCAGCCGCTCTTCCGACTCCTCCCTTTCATGCTCCACCAGCACAGACAGGGAATCCACCAGTGCCTATTAGTCAAGTCAAAAAAAGGCGTGAGGTACGTCTTACAAACGTTTTTTATGGGCACGTTTCTTTTGGATGTGGGACAATGACAGTTTTCTGACCCTTTCCTTTGTCAGCTCCTCAGTGAGTGTCGTGTGGTCCTGCTGAAGCTGAATCTGCCTCTCTTTCTCCTCTTTTTGCGTCTCCTTTAGTGAGTTCAATTCATTCTTCAACTCCTCAACTCTCCTCAGGCCTTCCTCCTGCGTCTTACCTAAGAATCGAATAAACCAGACACATGCATTAAAAACTACATGTCATGAGCACAAACAACAAGCGACTGGGTGTATTTATAGATGTTTGTACTTCTCTCTTCTTCAGAGAACAGACATCTCTGTTCCAGGTGCGCCACCCTCTCGTCCAGCTCCTTCTCGGTTCTCCTCAGCACCTCCCTCAGCCTGATGAGCTCCGCCTCCTGCTGGCGGACGACCATCTGGGAATCTTGGATTTTCTGATTGGTCGAATTCAACTGCTCCTTCATGTCGCTCACAGACAATTGGGAGGATTCGAGCTCCTCCTCTCTCTGCCGCAGTGCATCTTGGGTGGAAGCAAGCTCAGTCATGCTCTGCTGCAGTTGAGTTCGCAGCTGCCTGTGAAAAAAAGAGATGAGTGTGAATAAGAGCCATCTGAAATAAAGCACATTGATCACAGGTAACAAGTGTTTGCTTACTTTAGTTCCTCCACTTGAGAACCAGCAGCGAGATTTTCCTTATCCTTCTTTTGAACTTGGATGCGGAGATCCTGCGACCACAGACATAGGAGGCAAAATGTTTTTTAGGTAAAGGAAAAAACATCATTACAACCATCATGCTTTTATTTGAGATCATACGAGAAAAATCCAAACCTGGATCTCATCATTGGCTGCATCCAGATATTCCTGCACGACTTTAACTTCTTCCCTCAACTCCCGAATGATGGCTGTAAAACAACGCGAGCATGTGGTTTGGAGAGTAGGCACTCAAACCCATTAACAGTGGTGGGAATTTCTATCATAAGCTCATAAGATATGAAAATAAGCAAGTTGTTGGGCGATGGAGGACTCACCATGTAACTTTGCATTTTCACCCTCCAGCTCTTCGTTCTGTGTTTTTGTGACTTGATGGAGTTCCTCTACAAAAAGCAAGAATACATTTAGCTTAGCAACACACAGTCGTTTTTCCAGTATGGTGATATGGTCATAAATCTTACCCAGGTCTTTATTCCTCTCCTTCAGAGCCGTTACAGTATTCCTCACAGCTTGCAGATCAGTTTCTAACACCTTCACTTGGCCATCATTGTTAACCTTCAGCACACTCAACTCCTGATACAAACATAAATGTTATTGGAGGGGAGATTCAATAGCATTTTATTTGAAATTAAAGTGAAAGAGTAGGATTACCTTGTTTTTAACATCCAGATTGTTTCGCGCCTCCATCAGTTCCATCGTGAGAGAGTTAATTCTCTTTTTTGTTGTATCAGCAGAAACCTGAGAAACATAAAAGCCCCCATTTTGGTAAAGTACTCCCAGGCAGCAGAGAAAGCTACAATCATTTAACAGAGACTAAATCACACCTTGTTCTTTAAGAACTCATTGACTTTCTTAAGCTCAGCTCGCTGTCTTTCCAGCGTTGTGACGTTTGCAGTCAGGCCGGTCTTCTCCCTGACTGAAGCCAGCAGTTTGGCCTCCACCTTCTTCATCTCCTCCTCCAGTGTCAGTAGACGTTTGTCCTGCTCTCCCCGCTGCTGCACAAGGGACCTGATCTGGAAAATAGAAAAGCAAACGTCATCCTACAAAGTTGATTTTGAGGTCTGGCGAAGGTACAGCATTTTCCTGATGAGGTGCACCTCTTTCTCCAGGAGTTTCTGCTGCTTCCTCTCCATGGTCATGCCAGTCTTGTCCTTCTTTACAGCTGACCCTTCAACCTGGAGTGTCCAAAGTCATGAGGAAACGCTTTTCAATGAATGAAGGAGTTCTAAAAAGTACTTCGGTTTTTTTAAGCACAGAAAACTACACTTACGAGCCCATCAACGGATAACGCCCTGCGGACAGGAGACATGGGGACACCTCTGGAGGGGGATGGAGGTGGCTGCAGAGCAGTTCCCGTAGCTGGAGGTAGAACGTCAAGTAAAATATGCTGAAAATGTACGACCTGAAACTTAACTGAGATGCGTCGTGCTTGGCGCGTGCACCCACCTATCTTCAGAGATTTGAACCGATCCGATTTATCGAAAGACGCCGCTCCCTTCGGGTCTCCGGGTTTGATCTCATAGGTTCCGGGCGCAGGGGTGCAACCTTTGGTCAAACAGCAGAAATTCGGGAGTGAAATAGCGCACCATCGCCCCACGACTGCATTGATTTGTTTTTACTCACTTTCCCGAAAATACATGACATAAACAAGCCACCGAGAGCCCAAGGGGAAAGCAACGTATGCTTAGCAAGAAGCGAACTTAAGCTGCCTAGTTTTGAACAGCTAAAGTGAACAAATCTAACACACACTGTGTGCTTTCACTTCTTCTGACGTTACTTACCGACATGTTCGTTGAACCTTTTCAATGGAGCTCTTGAAAAAGACATTTTTACGCCGCTGTATGACACCAAGTTGGATACTGACAGCCAAGCTGTCCCACTGACGTATAACAACAGACGCTGGACCGCTGAAATTTCAAAATAAGATCAGAAGGACGTTATGACGCACGGCCAATGGGCATCCAGTCCCACGTGACGTCATGACGCAAAGCCAGGCTTTCTACGTCGAGTTTCAAGCGCCTGCACTCAAACTTTGTTACAATTCACCGGACTTCTATGTGGTTTTATGTTGCTGTGTATATATTCAACAATAAAAGTTGTAACACTTGTATTCTTTAAGTTGCTCAAATTATAAATAAAGTGTTTACAATTCAACAAATTCACTGAGAAAGAAGCGAGGTTCGAGGTCATGTAAAAACAAAACATCACAAAAAAAATCGCCATTTCTTGTTCTGTTCAGTTAAACATTTTTTATTTCATGGAAATACAACATAATTTTCAAATCCCTTGCAGGACCATTGTTGTACATTTTATATTCTTTTCTCCATTTTTTTGTACTTCAAAACATGGTCACTTGTACAACAACTTCATAAACAAAGCCTCATGTCACAAATGGAGCCATTGATGACAATAAATTACATTTGCCATGCTAAGGTTTTGAGATGATACATTGGTACCTTCGATTTTACAAGATTAACCTTCAACTGAAACAGTAAGTCGGAGCTGAATAAATATGATAAAAAGACACTGGAGTTACAAAAGAAACCGTCTTCATTCAAAACAGAGCAGAGAGAAAGATTACAGGGCTGTTAGAGGGAGGGTTACTCCATTATAACTCATTTGTTCTTTATATGAAAAAAATAGGGACAAATTTTGCATATTTTGATAACACTGCTAAATCTAAAGCAAAAGTCCAACAATAGTAAATACTGACTATATTCAGAAAACTGCCCTTTAATTATAACTGACATTTTAGTCATTTTTTTCTTTACTGTACGTGAAGAATAATTCATTTCCATCCATTCACACTCAAAACATGTTCATCTAGTACAGCACTGTCTTTATACAACCTAGAGGTATTCTCTAATCTTTTGACCCCGCCCCCCCAAAACCTTGAAAAAGCAAACACATTTTTACTCAGATGAAGCTGTTTTTTTTCCCCCAAAATGTAAATCATATCACTGTATTCGTGTACAGCATATAAAAAATCTCTCCAACAGGACAAAAAACGGGAGGGGGGAAAATAAAAATAGCTGATGGGCTTTCCAGTCAACAGAGAGGCAAGTATATCGAGGATGTGTGAAATTAAAAATATTAGTTATTAAAAACAAGAACAATTACAACACTCAACACTTCACTTTTGTTCAACAGTGAAATTTACAGTGGTACCGAATCAGAGTGTGTTGAAAAGAAGAGTGTGGAGGCCAGAAGAGAAAGAAAAAGGCGATCGGAGAAAACAAAGCGCACCCCAGTTCCTTTGAAAGCCAAAAAGCAAGCAGCAAAATGCATCATAATCAAGAACCATGAGGGCAGAACATTATACCAATGAGTGAAGTGACTGATCGAGATAAACAGGTTGGGACCTTATGAGCAACGGTGCAGAAGGACCGCTGCTAAAAGCAGAATGTTGCACTTGAAAGACTGTTGATTAACTTTCAATTTTTGTTGACATTTTCAGGTTTTAGGCTGATTTCGGCTCCACAAATTCTGTATATGGGATCAATGAGTTCCTGTACGGCTGTGACTTTGACACGTGTGGAGCCCTGCGGGGCTTCGGGTTAGAGAGTCGAGGTTCTCTTTTGGCAATTGAGTTAAAAGGTTCAGCGCACGATTGTGCAGCAGGAGGAAGAAGAAGACAAGGCATGCATGAGTCTGAGTGAGCGCCACAGAGAGTAAAACGAAATAAAAAAAGGGTGTGAATATACACCTCCACCTCTGCTCTGCTCCACGTCTGCCAAGAATCCAGAGACCGCCATGTTTTTAAATAGAAGAACAGCTTGAGACGATCCGTCTGTGGGTTCTTGTGGCCAGAGTGGAGCCATTGTCGCAATCTATACCTCTCAGAGACCAGCAAGAGGCTGACATTAGCATCACAGCTAAGGGGAATGTGTGTGTATATTTGAGTGTGTGTGTATGTGTGTTTTTGTCTGTGTGCGCACTATTTGTCAGTTTGTTATGGTTATTTTTCTTTTCAACATGTGGTAGCCAGGGATTGGTGTATAGGAGGCTGGAAACAGCGAACATGCTCCACAGTGGAACTGTCCGTCTCCACTGCCTTCATGTACTTATTGAGGATGGCGAAAATCTCATTGTTGAGGATCTGGTACTTTCTGATGCGGTCCGCCATTTTCTTCAGGGGCTGTGGAGGGAAACGGGGAGAGGAGAGTTAAATCACACGGCCTCGGAGTTGAAAAACGTGCGCGGAAATGCGAGTCATCCCGAACGACGGCGGCGCACCCACCACATTTTTGATGATCTCGTCCTTGCCGTCCTGCCTTTGGACCTTGAGCAGGTGGTAGCAAAAGTCGAAGAGGTCGAAGCGGCGTTGTTGCCCTAACAGCACGATGATGGCGCAGCCGGCCCAGTTCAGTCCGTCGCCGAAGCACTGCCTGGGAAACAAAATGCGTACAACTGTCTGAGTTGGGTTTTTACATGATTTCAGGCACAATAAAAAACTATTGATGATCTCAAGCCCACATGGGAAGCTTTATAAAAGGAGACTATTTATCTATTTAGGTGGGATTCAGCAGTGTTTGGCTTCACTGTGATGTGAAGGAGGAAGGAGTCAACACCCTTTCTTGTCGACAAAAATCATGTTGCCATGGGAATACCATCACCTATATTTCTCATATCCTCCATATCTGCCATCATTTATCACGTGGAAACATACGCAAAAAGTTACAACGTTTGCTTGTTTTTCTTGAACAGCAGTCTGGTTGCTTCCGGTGAGCGAGATAAAGTGTCTTTAACCAGAATGAAAAGAAAAATACAGAATGCTGAAGTACTGCAAAAACGACGCTGCATCTCGCTTTACAAATGATAAACACAACCCTCAAAGAAAATGCGCTCATCTTACGATCCTGTGAAAAACGCAGATCATGTTATATAACTGTAATAAACACAGCTGAAGGACTCATTTTTTCCCACCATATCTGTCAGTCTTCAGATGGCAGCAGGACATTTTCATATGATGACAAACCTTTCACACTGAACACACAGCTGGGAACAAAACAGAAACTGGACCGTACACTCATGCGGACAGCATCACGGGCGCTTCTGTTATTTTATTTTAGATGTTTGAAAATATGTGTAAAGATGTACTTTTTCATCAGATCAACTTCATTGCTCTTCTTCCTCATCAGTATCAATAATCTGACGGTTCCACTCCCATCAAGAAGACGGACAGAAAGCTCCTTTTCGAGCTCTCCTCACACACTCGCAGCAAGATATCCGCTCAAACTGACCAGGGTGCATAGAGCACAGACAACACACTGAGCGACTGAACATGTCAGTCACATTTGGGACCCGCCCCCTCTACTTCAAAGCACATCTGAAGAAGATGCAGACTGACATCTGTTTCACAGCTCCTTTAAACCCATCCTATATTTAAGGAGATTACTTGTGTTTAAAGCATTTAATTTCAGCCCCGTTGATAAAATCAGTGAAGCGGCAACAGATTGCTGTTGCATCAGACACAGACGTGCTTTTGAGACGTCTGTCAGCGCGAAGCGCAAAACCCATTTTTTCGCTAAAATACTGACAATTTGTTCAGCTTCGTCTTGTTTGGGTAAACTTTCTGACTGCGCGCATGCTAAAATACAACACTGACTGTTGTGCAACTATAAAAGCAAACTTCTCAGGTTACATAAGCACATCTTGTAAAATTACACATTGCGCCGTGTGATCACAGTGTGATATATACATGGCCTTTCCTGACATAATCCACCGCTCGCCCGCTGTTCCAACATCCACGCGGTGTCACTTACTCGGCCGTGAACTCGTGTGTGCCCACAGGAATGCAGTAGACAAACTGCATGGCGCTCCACAGGCGATGAAACTCCATGCACTCGTCCACGTGCATCACGCCGTTGGTGGGCGGCGGCCCGCGCCACACGTTGTCCTGCAGGAAGCTGCGGATGCGCGTGAGGATGACCTCGAACATGGAAAGGCCACAGCACAGGCGCTCTTTGGTCAGCAGGTCTCCCTCGCGGGCGATGGCGATTTGCTGGCGAGAGGAATAAGACACAACCGAATGGGCAACAGCATCCAGATGCTTCAAAATTCAAACCATCAGGGTCTGTTGGCGCTCAAATATCAATATAAACTCCAAACTGGGAATCCCCCCTTTTCCCAACCTTTCACTCAAATGAAGACGACACGCCTGCACTACACGCCCGATGCGCTTGACCGGGTGCTGCACTCACTTGTGGCGTTCCCAACCTCTCGATCAGAGGCACAAGGTGAAGGGGGGCGTACTTCGCTTCCAGCCTCTTCATCCTCACCTCGAGACGCTCTCCCTCTGCACGACACACAGACACCAACATTCACACTGGGAACATACGCACAGTTTAGCAGGAGGCGCTTTCCCAAACTTCAAACTGTGAGCAATGGGATTAGCACTCCTCTGCCTCCTCATTTGCAGCCTTTCACTGCGGTATATATCCGGATACCTTTGATGTAGACTCTGGGCAGAATGTTCTGGAAAGGCGCGGCGTGAAGCAGGTCGCACACTTCTTCCTGGGACTAAAAATGAAGCACAACATAAAAAGTCGATGATTCGAATCAAGAGAACGGTAATCTTCGCCTCGGGGACACTGTGACACAGCATGCATATAGCCAAGAGGTGATTTTGGATTTTGCTGAATTACTTATTACACTTGACTTTTAGCGACTTACACCAAGCCTTGAAAAAGGAGTTTGAAATGTATCAAGAGAACAGAGTTGTTTGGTGTGAGTATATGTTGATATATTACACAGTGACAGTCCCCGCTTACAAGGACGAGGGAGCTCAGATGGCAAACTGACAGCGTCTCTGTGTGGATAACGACACTCGTTTATCAAGCCATGTTGACAGGCTAATATTAACAGGATTATAATTAGTCATACGCTAAAGCGCAAAATCCCATCTTGTCTCATTTAGCAGGAAAGGGTCAAAGTTCACAGTCGCCTTAACTGCGCGGAGTTACGGGATAACTCCAGCTTGCCGGAGTGGTTGTCACAGTGACAACAAATCAAAACTTAAATGCGGGGGTGGAAAAAAAAAAAAAGCAGCCTCTTTAAAAACCTCGGCTAAGAGAGTCACAAACGAGACAGGAGCGACGCGAGAGGTCGAGGGCGAGACATGCAACGCCTGCATGCCGAACTGACCGGGCTACTTGCACACAAATGCAGACACACACACAGGTCAGTGCAGTCAGACAGGAATGGAAGAAAAAGTGGGAGTGGAGTCGTAAGTTTGCAAGCATCACTAGCATTCAGAAGTAGAAGGGTGCAGAGGTGCAAAGCTGTAGAGACGTGCAGAAATGTGTTGTCACCTCCTTCATGGAAGGAAAGAACTTAAAAAAATCGTCATCTTATTTCATAAGATAAATCGACGATTTTCTCAGTTCTTTTGCTTCCGTGGCAGAGAAGAGGTGAAACTCTATGTACCAAACTAACATGAAAAGAGAGCGAACACACATCAGCCTCAAACCGGCAAGAGATAAAAAGAGAGGAAAGAGAGAGAAGCCACTAATATCTAGTCTGTGTGTTGTATTGATACCAACGGCGAGCCCTAAATCCTTACCACCTGTGGTTGTTGCCAGCGTGTAATGAAAAATACAGTTGTATTTCAGAGAAAAAAACGACTTCAAAGATTCAAACAGGTTAGGGGCACATGGACCGGGAGCCGAGAAAGTTTCTGAGCCGGAGATTTAGTTCAGGTGCTGCAACACCGTCGCGAATTTAGCAGAAACCTTCAGGCTCCCGGGTTTTACTGGTCAACACTTGGAAGGGGTCAGGGAACGGGTGCAGTCCACTGTTGTGGCAATACGCATTAGGGAGCCAAAATCACATTACAGTATTATTGGATTTCGACACTTAGAAGGAAAAAGTCCTACCAGAGCTTGCTCAATGAGCAGGCAGAAGAGGATGGCGTTGCCCACCTCCCGTAAGCTCTGGAAAACGTCTGTCTTCAGCTCGGCGTACTCAATGATGTCCTTCAGCTGGTGATGGAAGAACTCCAGGATACCTGGAAGGACGTGGACACAATCATGATAAATACTCCAGGGACAATTTCTCTTTAATCAGAGAACACTTGGGCTGTGCGATATGTCGATATGTATGTATTATATGATGGTAGAAAAACACGGATGACTTTATTTATTCGAGGTTTATTCCTCTTCTCCCTGTCCTCGATACTTCACTTTCAGCGCGCTAGCTGCTGTTTCGAGCGCGATCCGCCCCGTCGCATTCGGACTCCAGAAGGGTTTGAGTATAAAAAGTCAGACACGGACCAACAAACTCTACTCTGGAAGTTGTGCCCCTCCCCAGACTCAAACATGACTCACCCCTTTCATTCAAAATGTAATAAGAAAAGGCCATTCCATGTTGTCACTCAATATATTCATGCTTTGAATTGAGAGAAAATGCGCCTCATCTTGATAAGTATCTTTACTGATATATGGGATTTTGGTCGTATCGCCCGGCTGGAAAGGAACACCTTCAAAGTCTGTGTTCTTGTGTAATCCAGCAGCACTGCAGCCAACAACCGAGTGCCTCTCAGACGCCTCATTAAGTCGATAACAATCTATTGCCACTGGGATGAATCAGGCCGGTGTCAGCGGGTCTGCCGGGCTGCCCTGACCCACATTTGGTGGAAGCATGCAGCCCTCACAGCAGCGGGCAGGAGGATCATTAACTGCTGACAGTAAGATCACAGACAGTAAGCCAGGTAGAGAACTCAGGGTACAGAACATCAGTAATCTACAGATTACTAAGCGGTTTGTTGTCATAGGGATATTCCATCTGACTGCCTCTAATCTGCACACACGGCCACGGCCAAAATGAATGACAGCAGATGGGGAGGAATGCGCAAAGATGCCCCGCAGGCAGGTACAGAAGTGAGACTCTGCAAGTTAATGCTTCCTGGACTGGTCTCGCACACGCCCTGTCGTTGGTGCTGCAAACCGGTGACGTAAAGCAAACACATTGCACTTAATTTAATTTAGTTTGAGTCCTTTTTGAGGCCCTTATCCAGGAGGGATGTGGCAGTGTGAAGGAAGTGTGGCGTTAGGGGGATTTTTCAAAATAAAACGAGATTAGAGGCTATTTTTGTAATCACGTGAGGGTTCAGGTCCATCTGGAGCAAGTCCAAGCCCATATTTGCTGTTCTAATGAAGGATAATCTGAGTGCCAGAGAGTGTCTATGAGTGAGACGTGGTCTCCTAAATTAATGGTTAGTGTGTAACATCATCCAAATGGAATTTTTCTAAAAATATGGGGCCCTTATGTTGAAAAATAAGTAAATTGGGGAGAGAGAGAGAGAGAGAGCGAGAGAGAGAGAGAGAGAGAGAGAGAGAGAGAGACAGAGGGACAGAGGGACAGAGACAGAGAGATAGAATATTATCTTTACTTTGGTTTGGTTCTCTGTTGTCGTTTGTAACCTTTGTGTTGTTGTTGTGATTGTTACCCATCTACCCACTCAGTCGGGCGGCAGGGACTATGAGCTCACCTGGGGAGCCGTATTCGTGGCGCGGTAGGCGGCAAATCTTGGGCATGACTTCTATCAGTGTTTTTACGTACTGCAGTATGGTGCCCTGCAACTGCGAAGAGACAGAGAAGATAGATCAATCCCAGCGTGCAAGGTGAAGCGAGGGCACAAAGACAAAGAAGTGTCCCATGAGTGCAAATGAAGCCTGCTGGGGAGGGAGGGAGGGAGGAAGGGAGGGGTGGCATGATCCTAGAATGAAAAATGAAGATAAATACCAGGCTCTTGACAATCTTGAGCAGCTCCTCCATCACCACAGCGATGCCTTGGTAACCGAGGAGGCGGCAGATGGTCTTGAAGTGAGGCGGGCCAACAAAGTTTCTGTAGGAGCTGTATATGTGGGAGTAGGCGATGTTCAAGGGCTGTGAAAGGCAGGAGGAAACAGGCAGAAACAATGTTAATCTGCAGGAACAGGGAGGCAAGCCTCTCTCTCTCTCTCATACAAAAAAGCTTTACTATCCAACAGATACGGCCTCGTACCTTGGACCCATACAAATAGTAAGGCTGCACATTGGCTGGTTTGTCTCTCTGAGGTTCCTGGGTGAAGGGAATGGCTGTACGGACAAAGCTGAAGAGGGGAGAGTCCGTGTCAGAAGGCAGAGAACACAAACGCTCAGTCAGGTCACAGTCGCCGTCGTACTGACCGGTTCGTGGAGCCGTTGTAGCAGTAGTTGGGGAGGAAGTCGAAGTTGAGCTCCCAGAAGACGTGCAGCGTGATTCGTCCGTAGGGAGCCGAGACGTTGTGGTTGGCCTCGCGGAACATGGCGTCGAAGCTGTCCAGCGTCATGTGCTTGGACAGGAGTCGGTGGGTTAGCCTGTTGATCTCCAGCAGCCACTCCAGCTCCTGCACAGACCAACAGAATCAGTGCCGAGCACAGCCGGGATGCACATGAGACACCCCCCCCCCTGTTCAACTGAATGCAAGCGTACCACTATGGATGTGAGGTCCTCGCTCTCGAAGCGGCTGATGGCGTGATCCAGGGACTTGTACATCGCTGCCGAGATCCTCTGGGTGATGAGGCGGTTCAGGTCAATGGAGCGGCCCAGCAGCTGCATCACACAGGGGAGATAAATGACGCAGCAGGCCAAAAAAAATGACAGCGGTCTCAGATCATGACTCGTTATCGTCTGCTCGGTCGGTTATCGCTTTCACCCAAACAGGAAGCGCGTCCGTCTCGACAAAGATGAACGATAATCAGGTCCGTAATGGTATCACATAAAAAAAGTACAAAATAGGCTTTCGTACTTTCTTTAAACGTATTTTTCTCCTCGATAACATTTATTCCAGAGCGCCACTTTCTGACAGGAAGAGGATTTACTGTACTATACGTTAAGGTGACCTCTAACTTCTTTTTTTCCCCTTTTCCTGCCATGATTCAATGTCAAAGATGTTATTTGATACCTGCACGTGTCTTTGTTTCAGCAGCGTCTCGTAGCGGTTCGATGGCGGATACGGGATGATCACGCCATAGTTTTTACACTCGGCTCTGAAGCGCTTGTCCAGGAGGACGCTACGGAACACACAGCGGGAGATAAAGTTGAAAAAAAAAGTCTTCAAAGATAAGAATAATACCTGTCAGTAACTGCAAAATGTATAAAGAGGAAGCCACTGGTTTCTACCTTCCAGCCATCGCTTTGTAGTAGGCAAATATCTGATCTGCCAGCTTGTAGACGAACTGATCAAAGCAGAGGTTTACCTGTGAAGAAAGGGGGGGAAAAAACATGAAAGTACTGATTTTGAAAAGTATTTCTAAAGTTACAGACTGGTCTATTTGAAGTTTAAATGAGATCTTACCTCAGCCTCGATTTCATCATAAAGGAACTGCTTCTTGAACTTTGTGAGGGCGTAGTAGCCGCTGTCGTTGTACAAGTCGAGAGGATACAGCACGTACCTGGGGAGGGACAACGCCAGTTTGAGAACCGCACCTTTGATCGAGGCACAAACATGGTCTGAGCTGGCCTGCGGACGAGTCTCACTCCATCATGGAGGGCTCCTTGGTCTCCAGGATGTGGTCAGTCAGGATCCAGGGCATGGACATCTCGATGGGGAACTGGATCCTGCGGCCCATGGTGAGCTCCAGGAAGAACTCTCGGAACCAGAGCTGGGACAGGTCGCAGCACTGCTGCAGGGCCTCTGCGCGGCATGACCAGAAAGAAAGACGGGACATCGTCAAACATGGCAAGAGTGAACAGTGCATGTTTGACAGCACTGTTGGAATAATTCTTCATGATTATAACAAGTCAACAATTGATCCCTTAGGTCGCTTTGAGGGTATTTTAGGCCTCAAACTGAGTCTTTATAATGCTACTAAAGCCTTTTTTTGGCGAAACCACATCTACCAGATCCATCTCAGGATTTAGCTAAATCTTCTTAGGCTTTCGTGATTGTTAAACTATGACTGAGTTTTTTGTGAAAAAAAGTGATCCTTGTACATATGAGGTTTTGTTACCAGGCTATTTGTAGTGCAACAGATTGTTTTTTTAAAGGCCTTGGGGTTGTATCTAAAAGGGAAACTGTCAGCTCACCGCTGAAGTTGAGCAGGTGTGTGAAAAAGAAGGACTGCTTGTGGAAATCCTCGATGGCCACCACGATGGGTCCGTCCAGACTGCTGCGGAGCGTCTTCTTCGATCCACTCTTATCTGCGATCAGGGACTCCAGCATGGTGCGGACCATGTACAGCTGCGACACAGGAAGTCAAGAAGGACAAAAAAACATGAGCGCGTTTCCATAGTCATATCACAGTCAACCTCGAATTCTTGAATGAGGAATAAAGGGATGATTGACAGGCCTCACCTGTGTGCTGGAGGGTCCGACGGCTCTGCGGGGCACTTTGATGTCAAAACCGCCTTTGGGGTCCTTCTCCCCCCTCAGACAGGGGTCGTTTGGAGGTTCTCTCGCTCCTTCCCAGTCACAAACGGTCTTTCGAATGGCCTGAAGGACACTGTTCACAGAAACAAAGTGGTTCAATCCAATAGCACTCGAAACCTTGTAAATCTGTTGTTTGTGTCGTAAACTACATAGGACAACCTAAATTAGCAACATTACGAAGCCAGCCAATATTGTCGCAAGTGACAGCTGAACACAGCCTGCTCTGGTACCTGATGAGGACATTCTTCTTCTTGCGCACAGCCTGGCGCAGAGGCTCCCTGAGGGTCATCTGAGCAAAGTCCTGCAGAGCAGCGTAGATGGTGTTCCTGATGGCCTGGTTGAACACCGACTCCATTCGGCCCATCAGAACCTGCGTGAGCACATTGAGCAATAACAGCGTTGTCTTTTACCGGGTTGTGAACAACACATTTTGAAAGCAATGCACTGACGGAGCTTCAGCACTTTTCACAGTAACGAGTTTGGAACCTGTTGTGAAATGGTTATTGCACCTACTCAAGTTCCTGTGAGCGTGTAAAAACAGTTGGAGAGCTGCAGAGCTGCTGCCTGTAATCTATTCGTTTCAGCCTCAGCGTGACTGTAAGCCGTTTTCTCTCGTAGCACTCTCGCTATTTTGCTGAACTCTTGTTTACTGGGGAAGGAGCCTCTGTTAGCTTTACCAAACTTCCTGAACATGCTGTTGGATCAACTCATGTGTCATGGAATAAAAATGTACTCAGGATTCACCATACAAAAGAATCAACTTCATTACTTTTTGAAAAAGTAACTAAACAGTCACTCCCATACAGTAATTTCAAACCTGGTCATGCAATGACTCCTCATGCTGTGTCTTTAGGAAGGTTTACAGAATATGTGACATCTGCAGTCTCTTCTGCAGACTGAACTTCGAGCAGATTACATAAGACTTCTCTGGAAGCTGACAGAGAAGCCTGACTGCAATCCGAACTCGCTGTTATAACCGGCTTCCCGAGTCAAGCTGTTGCGCTGACATCATTCTTCACAGAGAAGGTCAAACTGTCACAACCAGCCACGGATGGAGACTTTCATTATGTGCTACAGTTCGTTCAGCTTGCGAGAGAGTTGGAGAAGTTATGAAAGGACTCGCCAACACATCAGTTTATACAGTGTCTGAGCTGAAAGCTGTTGTGGTTCTATGGTTAATCATGTGTAGGACAGCGAACAGACTTTTTTGTCTCTGCTGTGCATCTTTTGGGATCCTGTAAACAATCTGAGACCGAGCAGTGAAGAGTTTTACCTGCAGTCCTTTGATCATGGCGATGACCTCCACCAGGGCGAATTTCTCCTCGCTGGTATAATTGTAGCGAGTGGCCCGTTCGTACTCCTCGGCCGTGCCCGGGCAGTCCTTGTTGCAGAACTTATCTGTGGGATGGACCAGCTTCCACGAGTACTGAGGCACAAGAAGGAGAGCGACGTCACGGCCAGACTCATCAAGAACCGGCTCTTTCTTTTCACACAATCATCCGAGTGGTGCGTCTTAAACTTCTTGAAATGATAACTCCAGTCTGCCTTACTGCAGAGCGAGTCCTGTGATGAGATCAATGACCTGCTCCTACTTCAAAGCTCGCTAAAGTCAGTCAATAAAATTGCACTTTTGGGGGGGGGTTTGGATGCGTTGAGCCTAAAATCTCCTTCTGACTGCTCCGTGCTGCAGGAGAGATCTAAAAGTTAAGGTTATGAGAAGTTTGAACGTCAAATTCTTGCAGCACCAAAGAAATGAGTTTTATTAAAAACATGTTTACAGCACACTTGTAAGCACAGTGATCCTCAATTACTCAGAAGTACTCAGCAAGCACCAATTTATTGACCTTTGATTCATTTCCTTGAGGAAAAACTGCCATTTTAACCGTTACGTTACATAATAATGTCGCTCACTCTATTCGCGCCCTCTAACCAGACAATCAATGATCACTCACAACTTCCATGACGTGCGTGCTCCACTTGGACAGCAGCTGCAGGCCCCGGAGGGCCAGGTCGAACAGCTCCCGGTACTCCTCGTCCGACTTCTGGCTGTCCAGGCCCGAGCCCGTCACCACCTCGCTGTTGCTGTAGCGCGCCAGCTCCGAGATGAAGCGGATGTGGTCCTCCCTGATCTGCACCATCTGCTCGCACAGGTTGTACTGCGGCGAGATGCTGCTCTGTGTGCACGTCCACCTGGGGAGGAGGCAGACAGGTTACAGGAGTGATGGAGACTTCAAGCCATCCATCCATTATCAAGCTAAGGGTGCGGGGGGGGGGGGCAGAACCAAATTCCCAGCGTTGTTTTGTAATTAGATGGATCCTCATCAGGCTCTCTTACTTGGACTTGTTTTCTTCGTAGTGGGCGCTCGTCTCGATGTAACGCGACAACTCTATCTGCATGTCTCCGAACAGCGGCACCACTTGAAGCTGCAAAGAAAAACAGAGATGAATATCTCGCACTCTTTTCCTCTGCACAAACATGCACTGCAGCAGAGAGACGATAAAGCCAAAAGCCTCACTTTGAAGAACTTGTCGATCTTGCTCAGGTTAATCCTCTTTTTGGCATCGAGTTTGTAGATATTACTCACGTTCCCATCCATCAGGTACAAGCCAAAGCCCATAACCTGACAAAGAGAGACAAGAGGGGGGGGGGGGTTGTTTTAGAACCTGGCAGCCAGAAACGAGCCAGAGAGAGGATTTGTGACCATTGCAGGTTGGCAGCAGATAAAGAAGTCAAACCTGTGTTTACCTTAAGCAGCATGTGTTTCTCGCTGGGGGTCAGATACATTTTGTTTTCGTAATAGTCCACACAGATGTTGACAATGTCTGCCAAAAGCTCCTCGTAGCCCGGGATCACCTCCAGCTGTTGATGCAGGCACTGTGTCGCGACAGAGGGCGGGTCAGAGAGGCACCAGGGGCACAAAGAGCAAGAAAGTGGCGCAAAACCAGGAGACATTCCAACTCAAAATGCTCCACATGTCGCCTCCACTAACAGCGGTGGGCACAGGAAAGCAAATCCGCTAACAGCCAAGTGTGAAGTTATCTTTTCCTAGATGTTTTCACTAACTTTGGAACCTTTTAGAGGACAAATTAGACTTTGTGCTAAATTTACTTGGGCTAACTTTTAGCCTGCAAGCACGTGTAATGCATGGTAGACTAGACAGATATGCAAAACATTACTGTTTAACGTAGCAACAGTTAACAAGTCACTTTCCTGGAATACAGAGTTTGAGGTGTTACGTTTAAATTGACATGAGAGCATCGTAGCATCAGGCTTCCAATGCTCTGGAAGGATCAATAAGCTGAGCATTGAATAAGTGGGCTGAGAACTGCTATGAATCAGTTTGCAGCACCTTTACAACATGATAAAGAAGTCTAAAGACAAAGAGGGAAGCGCTGTCCCGTGTGTACCCACATGTTTCTCACACAAACCTGAGTGATCCTGTTGTGATTGGCTAAAAACATGGAGAGATTCTGCGACTCCTGGATGGACTGGGGATCGGCCATTTTTCTCAAAAACTGTGCTGCCCTAAAAACGAAACAGACAAAAAAGCATTTAAAAACACACACACACACACACACACACACACACACACACACACACACACACACACACACACACACACA
>JASSRZ010000049.1:2832534-2873327 GCA_032164315.1 Malacoctenus gilli
GACTCACATTAAAAGTCACACGTTGAGCAGGAGGTCAGATGTAAAAAAGAGGATTCACCGTCAATTCACGTGTATAAATTAATTCAGAGACTCTTTCTCAATTATAATAACATTTTAATGGTTTGTTTTTAATGTTACTCGTGTTTTAATTTCAGTTTTAAAGGACTACATAAAGAATTTTTATTCTTATAAGGAGGAATTATGAGTGAAAAACATTTTTTCTCCTAATTCTGACAGCCAGCTTGAAAAAAAAAAAAAGACCAAATATACCTCAAAAAATAAAAACCTGAAAGGGGGTCCTGGCCCCCAGTTTGGGAACCACAGCCTCAATACTCCAGCAAGACCTGCAGTGTGAACTCTGGCCACTAGACCACACAAACAAATGTACACGACCAATTACACACTAATTTACAGGGGGAAAAAATTAAAAAATAAACACTGATCATACGTGATTTGTCTTTTTTCAGAATTTTATTTGTTATTTTCTAATATTATGACACAACAACAAAGAAGAATGAGAAAAAACACATGAAGTCGAGGTAATCATTTTATTGACATCTCATCCATCAATACGGCGAAGCCACTTGGTCAATAAACAACTATGCAAACATCTGCAGATGGGCTGCAGTGTGGAAATAAAGTGTAAACCTTGTAACAACATTTTTTTCAAAGTTATAAAACAGATAAAGTGCACAACATTGTTGTAACTTCACATGCATTTGACAATAAAGAGAGATCGACTCAATAAATAGGAATAAATAAAGCTCAATTTCTTGCTGCTGGCTGGCTTTACAGATTGGAGAGGGAGGAGAGCTCATGTAGGAGGAGAGCAAAGGACGGCCGATCCTCCGGTTTCTGGGAACGAGAACAGGAGAAAAATGCATTATCGCAGAGCAGCGCGCCGTCCGCTCCATTTGCGATCCAACTGGTGTTGCGCTCCAAGTGTATTGAGTTCCCGTCCTCACCTCCTTCCAGCACCACTCCATTACGGGGTGGACAGAGTCTGGGGCCAAGCGCGGCTTGCGGAGGCGTATGCCTGCGTTCAGGGAGTCCACCACTTCGGCGTTGGAGAAGTGCTCGTAAGGCAGACGGCCTTCGCTGTACACCTCCCACATTAGCACCCCTGGAAGAGGAAACCGTCAGTGCAGTGCTGAAAACCAACCAAATCACCCTTGTCTGGTTAACGAGTTGAACGTCAGTGGTCTGTCCATGTCAACACTTTTGTAAACACCTTTCAAAACAGTCATAATAAATGTTTTCTTGAGCCAGACGGTTTCCCAAGTTCTTCGAACACAGAGGCCACTTTCTGTTCACTGGAGCATATTATTGGTAAAGCCAGACACTGTTTGGACCTTGATCTGACAGGCCTGCTGGCATCTGCTGTACAGTTTTTCTCTCCCGACACTTCACACCCTCCTACTGGTCAACCTGGAGTCGATATTCCTTTTGTGGCCTCATCGAGAGATGTTTGGCCACAGTCCCACAAATCAACTTCCTAATACTTTGAACAGCTGTGGTCTGGAAAACTCCAGGCTGCTTTCACAGCGTCTGGCTGTCTTTCTGGTGAGCCATCGATCTTCTCACCTTCTCCGTCAGCTCTTTTCTTTATGTCCCTCCTTTCTCATACGCCGATTTTGACTCAGAACTTATTAATAATTCAGACCAGAGTCAATTACTGTGTCTGGGTTTTCATGAACAAATGAAACAAAATATAAAGTTGCACTATCGTTTTTAGCAGGTATCCAAAGTACAAAAATGTTTTTGTCAAAAACTAACGTTGGACCATGTTTGTGTGAAAACTGCTCTTCTAATAACAGTTCTGTGCACCCGTCAGGCCTCCACACAAACCTCTGAAAGACGCAGTCCCGTTTCCGGTTTTAACAGTTTCATTCCTCAGTACCTAATGTCTGTCCAATAATTTAAACTATGTATTCTTTTTCCTTTATTTTCTCCATGGCAACAAACATATTTGATAATGTGGTTGCTTTCTTTTTTAAGACCGCATAATGTGCTTTTGTAATAGGAACTCTGTTGTATCTGCATCAACATTAACAGAGGTCTTTGTGTGTTTCACAGGGAGGTTTTCCCTACAGCAGGAAGAACCTTTTACATAATATTGATGACACTTGGACATTCTTAGACTTGCATGTCACATGTTGCTATGTTGTAGTGTCAGGCTGTTTCACATGATGTGAATGAGGACAAAGACAAACAATTTTACATGAAAGAACATAACATGTTTGCTTTCATTCATTTCTTTCAAAGGTTACCACGAAACTTGTCTTTTGTCCACCAATCCTAACCTAAGTGTTTTGCTCCCTGGTGTTATTTGTCCATATGCTAAAGTTTCTTTTAGGAAGACACCATCCCAAAAGTATACTTTTGCCAATCCCCAAACATGAGTCGGAGCAAGGACCCCACTTGCATGAATGAGTTATTGTGTGAAAGGGCTACTGTGGCAGTCTGATGAATTCCGAGATTCCTTCATCAGAGTGAACGAGCAGTATGACTAATGACAAAGCTAATTTAGCTTTGACCTGGTGACATTAATGAAGAAAAAGAAAAGGCGGACGACTGTGTGATTCAGAAACACAAAACAGAACTGAAAGGAAAAGACGCGCCCACCGAATGACCAGACGTCCGACTTGCTGCTGAACTTGCAGTATTTGATGACCTCTGGTGCTGACCACTTGACAGGAAACTTGGAGCACTGGGAACTTGTGTACTGGTCGTCAAAAACAAACCTACAGTGGACACAGACCGCACACAGTTACAGAATAAACCTGTGACGTGACTTTTGCAAAGAAAACGCACTGAGCAAGATGTGAAAAGTTACACACACTCTGATTGGCACATGGCTTAGACAGAGGTTGATATAAAAAAACATACCTTGTCATCCCAAAGTCAGAAACCTTCACCTCGTTGTACTTGGAGACGAGACAGTTCCTGGCAGCCTGTGGGTGGAACAAAGGGATGTTCAGATCCTACTGACTGAGCAGATATAAACCACCATCATGAATGCCGATTGTCTGTTGGTTGACCAGATCTCTGTGGATGAAGTTGGAACTCTCCAGGTACGCCATCCCCTCGCTGACATCCAGACACATCTCCAACATCTCCCCCTGGGAGAGGTGCCCTTTCCTGGCTTTCAGGTAGTCTGTCAGGCAGCCGTTGTGCATGAACTCAAACACCAAACACAGGGGGGAGCGCTGCGTGCACACACCGTACAGCTCCACCAGTTTACAGTGAGACAGCTTCCTGTAAGAACACACAAACAAAATGAAATCTTGTCTGGGCAAGCTGACATCTCCACCATGAATCATACTTACATCATGACTTTGGCCTCCTCTATAAAGTCGTCCTCCGACATGCAGCCCTCTCTTATCATCTTCACTGCCACTTTCCTCTCCCTCCAGCTCCCCGCCAGCACCCGTCCAAACTGGCCACTGCCCAACTCCTGACCCAGGATCAGCTCCTTGGGGTTCACCTCCCACTGATCTGTTGAGCAGCACAAAGGTCCGACAACGTTGTCATTTCTTAAGGATATTTGTTTTAGGACTGAAGAGTTCACAAACCGTACCTTTAAGCTACCACAGTTTGAGTCCACATAAATATATACTTATTTATATTATTTTGAAACCAACATAGATTTTTTAGCAGAATAACAACAACTTTGATTCACTTATATATAGGTGCAAAACATCAGCTGGGTGGTGTTTTCGTGGGCTGAACACACTCTGAGTTTCGCCACATGAGGTCAGCAAAAACAAGATCTCCAGCAAAATGAACTTACATTGATTTACTTTTTTCACACCCATTGCTTGAATAGTAATTTCTACACCTTGCTACCTTTGAGGGGGTTTGGTATTTCCTGGGCGCAGCATCCATCTCGAGAGACGGGATGTCTCAGCCGCGTTATCAGGCCTGCCGATGAAGAAAAAATAGACACGCAAACAGACGGAGTCACTTTCACGAAAACACGTCGAAGCCAAAAACATAGTTTCCCGCTTCGTCACCATGTTTTTGTTTCATTCTTATTGGTGATGAATGCCGCGAGGCCACACACTTACCGGCAGCGTTGTGTTGATGATAATGGATTAGTTCAGGAATGGTGCTGAACAGGTACTTCTCAGCCAAGTAAAATGCAGACTGCCCTGTTTCTGTCTGCCGGATCTGATAATGTTTCACTCTGGGAGTTTTGTCCCCATTGGAACTTCAGATATATGAAAAAGAAAAAACAACAACAAGTTTAATAGCAAAAGAAGAGAAATGAATCAATGTTCTGAAGATCTTCCTTGAATCTTTCCAGTAAATATCCTGTTAAATGCAGATTGTCAGCACACACTTCAGGAATTAGAAGGAAAATACCTCCTTTCTTTAAAAAACTGTATTGATTTGAATATGTGAATTAGCTTCTGAGGAGGTTTTTTAACAACAAGGGTCAAATGAATGAATGAATTCTGAAGGCACCACATCGCGCTCTCTGACTGAATTATTCTTGCACTCTGAAGAATCCTTCCAAGTACATCAAGATGTGAGCGATGAGGAGATTTCTCGCTGATAAACAGGAGGGGTGCTCTGCGACACTTCCAGGCATTTCTCACAACAGGAACAGTCTTAAATTTGCAGAAGTGAAAAACCTTTGAAGCGTGTATTTTTTTCTAGGAATGAAAACAAGGACTGTTTATCTCAGTCGCGCCGCTGACGGCAGAAGCATCTTGCATAAAGTATGTTGTTGGGTCATTGAAATGAAAGCGATGCTCCGGAGATAAACATCCCCTCAGAACTATTTCCTCTTTCATTTTTGGGAAATGAAGTTAGAGAAAATGAAGATTTTTATCGATGGATTTGATTCTGATTTGTACGAAAAGAAATTACTTGCTGTGATAGTTATGACCAGGACAAAAACCCTCAAATTTGCCTATATTTGGGTTTTTATGTCGTTTTCTTTTTGTATAAACAACTTCTCACATAAAAACACAGGCAAAGTTTGTTCAAAACAAAACAGAGGGCAGAAGCAGAAAAAACTTTGTTTGCAAGTTGCAATACATCAAGAAGACGTCAGCACACCAGCGCGCGAGTTAAAGTTCTGCGCTCTCCCCTTCCTGGTGACTTTTTTCTTTGCTCGGCAAACATCAAAAGTCAGATTTACCAGTTGATCCAGTTCTTCTATTTGCTGCGTTCACAGATTGTCGTTGAGTTGAAGTGAGTAATTAGAAAAAGTAAAGAAAAAGTATGAGGAAGGAGAAAATAAATTACCCCTGTGCTCTGGTGAATACTGAGACTGTGAAGACGCCAGCTTGGCTGGAGTCCCGCACCATGAAAGCTCCCTCTTTCCCCTGAAAATCAGACACCAAAATTACACCAGATTATCAACAATTTCGTCTGTAATTTCTGGCCTGTGTATACATTGGCCCAGTAGCCATTTAGTATGACTAAGTACAGATGGATTTCTGCTCGTGAACCTCTGCAACAGCTCACAGCAGGAAACTCAACATTGGGGGGAAACATTGTGGTTGTCAGAAAAATTTCAGGTCCTGTGTCGTGACAGAATGTCACTGCACAGGTGCAGATGTAATAATTTTGCAAATGCAAGGCAGCTGGAGTTGACAGCACAAGCACGCTGCATCGAACAGGAGCGACATCGTGGTCATTATAGAGGTCGCAGTACACAAAGCCGCTTCTCCGTCGGCACGCAGGCTTGCTGGGAAAAACACGCAAAATGAGTTCCCGCTTGGCTTTTAATCAATGACGCTGCGTTTACCTCTTTCATTAACAGCACCTCTGATTCCCCTCTGTTCATGTTTTTGTTGTACCACCTGGGAAAAGACAAAGTGATAAGTCAATCACGAATTAAGATCAACTTGCGTGAAGACCCGGAAGCAGAAGAATAAATCAAGACTCACTCGAATCTCTCAAAGTTTTTGCCAAATTTCTCTGCGACGTAAGTGCTGGGAACGTAGCCAGTTTTACTGACAAGGAAGAAGGAGGGAGAAAAGAAAAATAACTGAAGGTTCCTGATCCAACGTATCTTTTCCACTTGTAAATGTGAGACATTTACTGACGAGCCTTGAGGGGATTTACCCGCGGTCATCCTGAACGGCCCACCACTCAGGGTTGCGGCAGTCGATCAGGACGCACTCCTGATTTTTTTGAAGAGGCAACTCGTCTTCTCTGAGTGGCGTGTAGTCCTGCAGAGCGATGACGATCGCCTCTCCTGCCATGCGCTGCTCCGTCTGATGAGGAATTGATAAAGCGCAATCATTTCCCGAAAACTATTCAGGAAGCCTCTCAAAGTTTTGGTGCTGATCGTTAAAACAGGTTTTACTTAACTCTATTCAAAACATGAAACTGACACTGGCATTTTACCGGCAAGCCGATAGCAAATGAAAAGAACTTTTAAGGTGAACATTTTTGGATTTAGTTTAACTCCCCCCCCCAAAAAAATCTCTGAGATAATTGGAAACCTCAAGAACAACAGTCGAACAGCAGATTGTGATTTAAAAGCCTTATCGAGTGGTACCTTTGGGTCTGGAAGTTGGGGAAGTGGCTTTTTAGAGGCTGTGGGGAAATCAGAAGAGTCGAATTACAAAGAAACACTTGAATCAGCAGCGGTCCTGGTGAAAACCAAAGTTTCACAACACTAATGATGTCAAGATAGGATCTGAAAGGTTCTGAAGTCTCTTCAACCATCCTGAGCTCTGTGAGTTTCACATACAGAGAGACATTAGATGTATTTGATAGAAGAGCATTAAACCAGATAAGAAAAATGTGTTCACGTCGAACATACCGTCGCCGTCAGGGTCATAGACAAGGCAACCTGCTGCTAGTTTCTCAGCTTGATGGCAACACCTCCACTTTCCATCCATCCAGAAGTTTGGGTGATATTTGGCAACTAAATTGTTCCTTTTTGTCTCTGCAACACATTGAAGACACATAATTACCGGTCAACTACCGGTAACAGCCAGGAAAAAAAAGCCGCGCCAGTGTCTGATTGTATTCTGACTTACCCTCTTTCAGAGCTCTGACCCACTTCTGCCTGCAGTCATTGTCTGGGGCAAAGATGTAGAGGTAATGGTTGTTATGGAAGACCTGTGGAGGCGAGGGGATAATGATGTCTTATGCCAGAACTAACAGCTCTGATCATATGTTACATATCGAATCTGGAGCACATTGTTTCGCACAAAATCTAGTGAGTTGTACCTGAAAAGGGTACTTGAAGTCACACGGTATGGGGACATCGCAGCACACAACCTCCACACACCTGATGGTGGACAGCTGGATGCAACCTTTAGGCAGGGGGCGTTTCTGAGAAAAAGTGATTCATTCTTCAAGATGATGAACATGCGAGCACTCGAGAAGTCACCTTTCACATACCAAAAGACTCAAACAACACACATGCCTGTACTCACCCCTGCACGGTGCTCGGAGTACTTCAGTTCCTGAGTATCCAGTACAAAAAGCCTCTCCTTGTAGTTACAAGGTGACGTTATTTTCTTCTGCTGAGATTTCTTGATCAGAGTTCCCTTCAGGATCACCCTGGGAAACATGGCGAGGAGGCAGCTTGTGACGAAAGGCAGAGAGAAACACTGCAGGATCCTGTCATACGTGGGGAGAAGCTCACTGTGACAGCGGAAAAAAAAGGGACACTAGATCACTTGATACAAGCTGTGGAGCTTCCGGCACACAGTTGTTGCACACAGTGAAACCACATCCTCCCAGCAACCAATGGGTTGAGCAAGCCAACTCACACCTCATCACACAGACACACATAGAGACATACACTGCAAAAAAGCTAAAACGAAATCTAACCAATAAAATTGGCTTATTTCAAACCAGGCACAACTCAATACACTTAAAATAACATAATAAAGCTAGCCTTTTCTTGCTTATTTCAAGGTTTGTTGATCTTATTTCAAGAGTGGCAGACAGATTATTTCTTGTTGGCTTACTTTGGTTTAAAAGCCTAAAAATTCAAGATTTGTCTTTTACTTGACACAAGTATAAAGAAAAAGCTGGCATTCAAAAAATGAAGAATCACTGTTGACAGAAGCCTAGAAATAGATGCCCTTAGAGCTTAGGCTTTATTTTAAAAGCGATTGACTGGGCACAACTAAAATTGACTTGGTAGGATTTGTTTTTTGCAGTGTGCATGCACCCATTGCTACTTTCACTCACTGTGTTGCAATAAGGCATGCAGCCTCTTGAGTTTGTAGCAGCCGTCGGAGGAGGATTCTTTTATCTTGACGTGTTGAACACTTGCCATGAAAATAGGCGTACTGAAAATAATGCTTTGTGTTGTGGCTTTTTTGACTAACTGTCCTATTCTCACACACTCAGTCTAGATAAATATGCACAGACTTGCACTTCAAGAAGATTTTTCAGAAGATGCTCACAACTACACGTTTGCAATGATCACTGAAAAGCTCAAAGCACTGAAAGTCCACTCGGATGAGAATTTAGTTGGAGTTAATATGTTTAATTCACGATGTGAAACAGTTCATCAACACTTTACATTACTAGAGAGTATAGCACCACCGTCAGGACAACAAAATTGTGTAATTTTCAATCATTGAATTGAAAGTACACATACTGTATGAAGAAATCTTTAAAGTAAATTTTAAGAAAAAGAAAGAGAAATTTAAAAAAAGACGTTAAAATAAAAATCCTGACAAGAAGGAACGCACATCTTATATATTTACAAGAAACAATCATTATTTTTATCCCGCTTTTTACTTCCCTTCTTCTATTCCGAATATTGCAATCAAGCATTTTTATTTAAATTTGCAAAAGTCCACAACGAACCTAAGTGTATCATTTTATTTTTAATTGGACAAAACCTTTGATCATTCACAGTATCCTCCTTACTGAAGACAGCCAATCAGATTCCAGATGTCCGGAAGCTCTGCTCCAATCAATGAACGCGTGACTCCTTCTTCATCCAATAGCAGTGCCGGTCTTGTTCAGCGTGAGCCGAAGGAGCTAAGCTAAGCTATGAGCTAACTACCCCAGGACTACGCTACGACATATCGCAGCTTCAATCTGAACTCAGCAACTGGGGGGCTTTGTATGAGGTGTGTGGCAATGTTATAAATTCTGTGTTATTATAATACGTCAATTTCCTCCAAGTTATAGAGGCTTATTGCTTGTTAGCGGTTAGCATCGACCTCGGCTGTTAGCTGTGTTGCTCCCTAAACCGAAGCTTCTCTGTTTAAACTGTGACGGTTGTGTGACGTTTTTTTAACTTTAATAAATAACTCCATTTATAATAGGTTTTACACAACCCTTTACCTCCCCCGTAGGCATTACGTCGTTAACATACATTGCGTTTGTGGCCGTAGCTCTTTTTCCCGTTGCAACAGCGAGAGAAGTACCGTAATGCGAGATAGTTATAATATTATGTCTCTCTTGTGTCATATCCTCGTGTCACTTATCGGTTCATCATCATAACTACAAGTATTAGTATGAATGAGACAAAGTAAAGTAAACTACAGCTTATCTTAGCGGAAGGACCTAATTACAGAATTTCCAGCTGAAAAAAAAATATTCAAGTCATTCGTTTGACAACATATATGTCTGTATTTGACACAATGAGCAACTTCACATTCGTGATATAGATTTTTGTTGATGTATCAATCAAATTAAAGACTACTCCAACAAGCATGAGTCATTCCATTTTGTCTGTGAGCTTGTTAAATAGCCAGTTTTGGACTCATCTGGGCACCAAAATCCTATCTGGTCAACTGTGGGTGACTGCCACTGCTTGTTTGTGTTTAGACTGAGGTTGACTTGAGCTCTGGCACATATACTCTTAAACATATATGATTCATTGATCAGATGTCATGATTTCAGTCCCTGCAACCTGTTTAAATTCTAATATTGCACAATTCATCTGACATTACATTGCTTTATTTGTATTCCTTCCAGATCTGCATCATGGGTGAACCACAGCAGGTCAGCGCCCTGCCTCCCCCTCCTCTGCAGTACATCAAGGAGTACACAGATGACAACATTCGCAAGGGTTTGGCCCCAAAGCCGCCGCCACCCATCAGAGATAGTTACATGATGTTCGGCAACCAGTTTCAGTGTGATGACCTTATTATCCGTCCTTTGGAAAGCCAAGGCATTGAGAGGCTCCATCCCATGCAGTTCGACCACAAACGGGAGCTCAAGAAGCTCAACATGTCCATTCTAGTGAATTTCCTGGACCTGCTCGACATTCTCATCAAAAGTCCAGGCAGTATTAAGCGTGAAGAGAAACTAGAGGACATAAAGCTTCTGTTTGTGCACATGCACCATCTGATAAACGAGTACAGGCCGCACCAAGCCAGGGAGACCCTGAGGGTGATGATGGAGGTGCAGAAAAGACAGAGACTGGAGACGGCAGAGAGGTTCCAGAAGCATCTGGAGCGGGTGGTGGAGATGATCCAGGGCTGCCTGGCCTCCCTACCTGATGACTTGCCTCAGATGGAGGGGTCAGATGGTGCGTGCGATGGGGCAAAAAGTGCGTCGGCAACACCGAGTGTCGGTTGCTCTTCGGGGCTGGCGCCAAGACTCAAAACGGAGCCTATGGACGTGGAGGAAACGGCCAGCTGTATGGCAGCAAGTCACCAGGACAAGAGCTCGCCTAGTGCCAGAATGGACAAAACGTGGGACAAGGATGCTGCCATGTGCAGCATCATTGATGAAATAGCCTAGGATCTCGGTTGTCCTTTGTCATGCCCCTGTGCTGTTTTTTTATGCTCTAATTACTTTGTGTACATATGAAGTGATTTCATGACCTTCAATTGCATTGTGTCATTAAAAAGCTGTCACATAGATACTGTTTTTTGGTTTTGTCATTACTATTATTCAGATCAATTAGAATGTCAATATTCAGATTTTGTATAGGAAGAAATAAAGAAAATTTCCTCAATGTGTCTGTTTGCTCTCACATCAACATGAGGATGTTCAATAAGATGTATTTGTGTAAAATTGTAGAATATTGAATGTTGCACCAAAAAAAGCATGTCACTGTGAGTTAGTAGGTTTGGTAACATCATGGGAGGGTCCAAGGGAAGGTCAGTCAGGATGTATAGACCTCTGGTTACATAGTTACTCCTCCCTCCCTCAAATTCCTTTGCTGTTTTTCAACAGTATGAGCAGTGTTTTTTTTCTTGCCTTACTTGAGGCCATTCTTACATGATAATTGGAAAGAAAAGTAATCCTTTTGCCCAGCTGTGTCCAAGTTTACACAAAACTGTAGACTTTGAAACTGGGAAAGTAAGAAAGTTTACACAAAACTGTAGTCTTTGAAACTGGGAAAGTAGGAAAATAAATCAGTTAACGTGGAAAACGTAAGAAGGGGGGGAGGGTTGCATACATAACGTTTCCGGTTGGAACCTGAATCCCGACGAGGTCATTTAAGGGGACACGGCGTGAGCAGTACGTACACTTCTACAGCCTCATCCTCGTGTGCAAAACTCATGTCAGGTTGACATTTCTGCGTCTTTTAGCATGAAAAAAATGCTTCGAGTTTAAAAAAAAAAGTATCATTCGTTGATCTTTACTATTGAGTATGTAAGTAAAGCCCCGGGTTGAGCAGGACGGGGGCTTATGTCATGAGTCCTACCCCCCGCCCCCCTGCCTGTTATTATTATCCTCAGCTGGGATTCCCTTCAGTCTGACGGGGTGATTTTTATATCACACTTTTGGGGAACCACCCTCACTATTAGAAGCACCGTTTCCAGGTACACTGAAGTGCCCCCTCGCGCTAAACGTGCGTTAATTAATCCAACAAAGTTGCTTGCTCTTCAGTCGCAGGAATTATGTTATGAAACTCCGCATCCTTGGGTTTCACAACAGGGCGGAAAGCCACTCTGGCAGCCAATCGCGTTGCGCGCTGCCGCGTCACGTGATCTTTATTTATGTAATGTAATGGTGTTACACAGTAACCTATCTTCGTGGCTGTCGATACGTCGCTACAAGGGTTAAAAGCGGACACGGGCTATTAAAGAAAGACCTTTTTCTTTTTTTTCCCTCCCCAAAACGAAACCCATCATTCATGTGCGGTTATTCGGGTCTGGTGGAGTTTGGAGGCTCGAGGAATCCGGCGTGTCGGGACTGGAAGCTGAGTGTCTTTATTGAACCTGTCTGAAAAAAAAGGGGGAGAGATGTTATTTGCCACAAAGCAAAGACTAAGTTGGGGCTGAAGGCGAATAATGCCAGTGAGCCGGCGGCTTCACGCGAGGAGGATTCAGTCGAGGGCTCAGTTTGGCACAAGCGGCGCTCCAGCTCAACGAGGAACCGGCCCGGTTCGAGCAGATGTGGGACACCTCCAGCGTGTCGTCGGCTCTCGGGGTCTTATTTAAATGGTCCGTGCCATCGTAACAACACCCAGAACCGCCTCGCCGCAGCGCTCCAGCGACAAAGCAACGTTTCTCCCGAAGTTGTGGTGACATAACCCCCCCCTCTCAGCCGCTCACCATGGATCTACTGGAGTGCCCCCTTTGCCTCTTCCTGATGTGCGAGCCGGTGACCATGTCGTGCGGTCACACCTTCTGTCGGAGGTGCGTGGGGGGCTTCCTCCCGTCCAAATGCCCCTCGTGCAAGGAGCGGTTAAAACAGAAGGAGGTGAGGGCCATGAAAAACAACGTGCTGCTCATCGGCGTGGCGGAGAAGTGCTGCCCCGACGAGGCGCGCACGAAGTGCCATATACAGGAGAAGCTGAAAGCCGGCGAGTTCACGGAAGCTTTACGCATCGCCGACGAGGGGCTGCGTTTAGGTAAGGCACCCGGTCTGCGGGACGAGCGTGTGCGCGGCGCTGCGCACCGAGCTGCCGTCAGGACATTTAACTCACTCTGCTGTAGTTTGGACTCGCACTTTTACGCATTGCACACAATTTTGGCCAGTGCCCAGTGACCGGGCCTGACTCCCGCACCCCCCCAGAGAGCAGCGGCGGGCCAGACAGGAGGTCAGAAACGGCGTGAAAACGCGCTGTCTCAGGACACGCATCTTCATGCCTGGACAACAACTGACCTGAATGTATATCTGGGTCAGATGCTGCTTCAGCCCTGCTGGGTCGACGGAAGCAATTCTGTGTTGGGGCGCCACATTTTTATCACTTTTCCCCACTGACTCGCACAGAGAGCAGACAGGGGGGGCTTCAAAGAGGACATGGTGTAATTTCTTCCAAAGTTTAAACACGCCATGTTTTCCTAGACAGGCCTGCAAACATATTGCACCTTATCAGCGGGGCTGCTTATCTGCTGCGCTTGGCTCTGCATGCGCGACTGACCTTATTGTCACCACGCAGCCCAGGGAAGGTGGTCGCAACAAACCTTTGCCCAAGACGAGGTGTTATCATATCACCATGCCCCTCAAGGGGGCTCGTCAGCGTGCTTCGGGGAAGCAGTGGCGGAAGTAGACTTTCAGACAAGGGGTGGCCACTGTCACCAGACACGTCGATCACCTGCAGTGGCACCTGGGGTGTCCAGGGGGACCCAGGCAATTCCTCCCTTCCCTGCACCTGCAGTGAATGACCAATGGCTGCTGAATCACCTGCATGCAGCCCTTGCCAAATCCAATTAAATGCCACTGCTGCTACTTCCTTTGCTGTCTGGCCAAGGGATGTCACACATATGGTGAGCCAAAATGACCCTCCGGCAGGTCTGATGAATGTGCAAAGTGTAAAAATGACATGCAGTGTTCGATTAAAAAGTAGTCGACTAACTCCCAGTGGGTTGCAGGCAGGTGCTGTCATTAGGTGTGAGCCAGGCTTGTTTTAGACTGACTTTTCTGGCTCCAGACATCAAGCTACATGTATGTTTGGTAACTCTTGTGCAATGACTCCATTGCATTGTGCAGCCATGCTTCCATCACTGCAAGACTGCAAACCAATGGCATGTTTGTATTTTACACCGTGCACATTCACGAGGCGCTGGCTCTTTGTGCACAGCCTGCAGACTGGGGGGAAAATGGCCTGACTGGTGTTACAGCTTTCTATCTTTGTCTTTTGTGAAGTGTACAACCATTTGTGGGTGTAACAACACTGTAAGAAATGTTTTCTTTGCTTGTTTCAAGGGCAAGTTGGAACATCAAGCCCGTAGTCTTTGGTGCGCAGATATATCAAAGTTCAAACAAACAGCCATGCGTGTTTTATACATTGCAGCTAAACAATAACATGTCCACTTTTTCTAAATATTAAAAGACTCTGTTGGCTCTTCTCACTCCTCTCTTAGTCCCAGACGACCACAGTTTGAAGGTGTACAGGGCCGAAGCTAACTGGGGCCTGATGCGCTTCTCCGACGCTTTGGTGGACTTCGACAACCTCTGCTGCCTTCGTCCCAACTGGACAGAGGTGATGGGCGGCGAAGCTAACCGCTGAGAGTCACTCATTTGAATGATGGCTGTTTAACAGTCATGCAAGATTAATTGCCCGACCGCAATTCTGCACTCTGCGAATCTGTGCTGTGTTCAACCTCACCTGTTTTCCTGTTTAGGGACTTTTCTTGTCGGCACACTTGTGATCCCAGAAATCAGATGACAAACCTTTTTTATTCATTTTTGCATTTTGCCACGGTTCACCAAGCTGACCTATTTGGGAGCGATTTTCTCAGCTTTTATTGGCGTTATGTCACTCACAATGTTATGCAAACATCTACTTATGTCATGAAGTAATATAATGACTCAGTGCCAGTAGGTGGCTTGCTTCTAATAAAGTAAATGATTCTGCGAATTGTCATCGATATTGTTTTATTTTGCTTTGAAGTGGCGTTTTTTTTTACATAAAAAACGCCAGTTTATGTTCCTGTGTTAAACCTGAGTCGTAACAAAGTGCTCACGGTAACACGATGAATACATTAAATAAGCGTTATGCAACTTTTAAATGTTGTTTTTTTTCTGATGTATTTCGGTTATACAAATTTTGTGATCTCTCGCAGCAAGGTGCTGCGCTGTCCTCCGCTCATTTACACAGTTATGTGCTGAACGCGCTGTTCTGTGTGTGTGTGTGTGTTCAGGGTTTCTTTCGTAAAGGGAATGTGCTGCTGGAAATGGGTCAGCAAAAAGAAGCCATCGTCCAGTTCCACCGTTGCCTCAAACTTCAAGCTGACTTTGTTCCTGCAAAGAGCCAAATTAAGAAGGTTTGTTCATCCTTATACATGCAAGTAACCGCCCCAGATAAAACTATTGTTTCCTTGCTCTGGTTAAATTGAGCCTTTTTCCTTTTTGCAATGACAGATCCTGGAGACAGAGGGAATACCAGTGCCAGAGGAGGTGCCCTGCATCTTACAGGTGGTGTCTGAATACCTGAAGGAGCCCTGCCCCATCACCACCCTCAGTGGCTCCCAAGGGCCGACTCATACAGAAGGCCTCCTGTATGCTCATGATAAAGCCGAAGGAGCAGGGAGGAGGGAGGCTCGCCAGGTAATAATCACCTGGAAATCACCCTGCAGTGCGCTCGTGAGTGTGAGATATCGAACGTGGAAACTGACTTGTGAGTCCTTGTATGTGTTGTGTGTGTGTCAAGGTGAAGCACGACACCGGTACCGAGTGCTGCCTGAGCCTCTGCCAAGCTGTTTCCTTCCTCCCGGCTGCCGAGGACGATGAGGAGATGATGATGAGGAAGGAGGACGGGCATAGCAGGGGTAGGCTGACCCACCGGCGCACATGTTCAATATGATTCGTCAGTTGTTTTTAGCCTCGTGAATCACTTCTGTCGCTGTCACCTCGAACAGCTTTCCTATACCACCCCACCAGATGGTTCGGTATTACATGACAATTACACAGACTTCTTCTTTCTCTGTGTTTTTAGGTGCAAATAATCACGACAGAGAGAAAACTCTGCATGTTCTCACTGTGTCAGACTTTGAGTGTCCTCTCTGCATCAGGTCAGTATCCCAGAGCACATGATTACCTGTGGAGACACACATGAGGCCGATTCCATCCTCCCTCTTTACTCTTTTCCCCTGTCTGATATTCAGCAGACTTGCAGACTAATCAGCTTCTGCATGAGTTGCATTTTATTACTTTTGTCCTGTGAAGGTTGTTCTTCGAGCCAGTCACAACTCCCTGTGGCCACACGTTCTGCAAAAACTGCATCGAGAGGAGTCTGGACCACAACCTTCGCTGTCCGCTCTGCAAACAGCCGCTACAAGAGGTAACCGCCCACAGACACTCTCTCTGAATATAGCTATTTTAAACCCAGTGGGCCTGTTTTTGTCTCCCAAATATCTCCACTCTAGGAGCTGCTTAATTATTGAAGCTTTGTTACTCCCACCGCATTGTGGGCTATAGACGCCAGATATCAATTTCTCTGTGACTTCTGGTTTGAAGAGCTTTTGTGTAGAAGAGCTCTTTTAATGTACAAATGATCACATGTGTTGTTGTGTAACACTCACTTGACAGAATAAAAAACCCCCATTAGGACCACAGAAAAAAAGAAGCTGCCCAATCCTAAATTTAGCTTCGAGTAAAAGATTCTGCTTGACAAATAGCAATGCAACCGAGTGTGCAAGAACTTACATAAAACTGCAAGCCATGATCAAATCTTCTGAAACAGTTCACTGACAACAAAAGGGCAAAAAGCAGGGTGCAGACTGGACAGTCTGTTACAGAGCTGATCGAGGAAAGACAATCGCAGGCACAACAGCCAAGAGAAATGAATCTAATGAAATGGAAAGAAATGCAAGTTTCACATAAACGATCAGCTGACTGGACTGCCGATCGCCGGGCCACCATGCTGCTTCATGCTAACATGCACCGAAGGTCCCTTCAGCGTTGGACTTTGAACACTGAAGTATGACATCAATGTCTAGAAGCCTCAGAGGAAGAACCCGCAGCATTGCCATCATCCCACTTGCGAAGTCCAAACTGAAACATCGCGATAGTGACACAATGAAGAAAATACATCAAATATTACTGATGAGCCTTTATAGGCTCGCTTTGTTGCACCAATTGTACACATATTCCCTGTAAAATTCAAAATTTCTATGATTCTAATGTGACTATTCTTCTCCCACTTCCCAGTACTTCAGAAACAGGAAGTACAACACGACAGTTGTGGTTCAGGACATCATGACCCAACTGTTTCCCTCCCAGCTGGAAGAGAGGAAACAGGTTCACGATGCAGAGATGGCCGAACTCTCCAAGTAAGCACCCAAGTGACAGTCGCGCACTCCTTCATGGTCGCTGTTCCAATCATATTACAACTCTGGAACCTTTTTTTATTGTTGTTTTAGTCTCACTAAGGACATCCCCATATTCGTTTGCACTGTGGCCTACCCTGGAGTTCCCTGCCCGCTGCACATCTTTGAGCCTCGGTACCGGCTGATGATGCGTCGCTGCATGGAAACCGGCACCAAGAAATTTGGCATGTGCAGCTACGAGCACGGCAAAGGGTACGACACACCCTCATCTTTGCGCTGACCTGACGTTAATCACATAACGGCATCAAAAGCCACTTTCAAACGATGCGTTTTTGAAGCAAGCAGGGATACGAAGTATCAAGGCGGTGTGCGTTTTGAGCAGATGTCCACTGTTATTTTGAGCAGGCTGTCTGGGTGTTGGGAGACCATGTGTGACATTTCCCTAAATGTGTAGCTCACAGCAGGCTGGAGGGAGCCTGATGAGACTGTCAGCAGTGCAGCACAAGCAGATCTCAGAGTGGGCAAAGTTCAAAGTCAGTCATATGTGACCCCGAGGCGGTGGAAAATATCGGGCCAGTCACCAGTCTGCCACGAGGTCCTCTTTACATCTTCATCTCACATTAAATGCTTGACTTACGATTTACACAACCCTGCCATGTTGTACAGAATACTCTCACGAACAGCTTAGGTCGTTTGTAATGTTCATGTTACCTTTTTTGCAGACATCGACTGAAATACTTGGAAATCAATTGTTCCAATAAATGTAGTTTTATAGAAAATTCTGGAAAACTACTGGAGCTTCTTTCAGTTTCTGCAGTTGCCAACCCGACACATGACAGCATAGTACTGTTATGATACAGAACCCTACATCAGCTGCATTGAAAAACAGTCAAAATTTGACTCACTGGACGTAAATATTTGAAACCAGGCAAATCATCGCTTGCATGAGTTTGACAAGCAATGTTTGTATGATCCAATATTGAGTCGTCATCTTTGTATATACACGTTTTCTTCCATTTTAAAGTAAAACGCATCAATAAGAGCAGAACAGCACAGTGGCATTTGGGTCAATAGGGCCCCATTATTCAATCCTCTCTGCGATTCACATTTGCTTCCTTGTTGATGAGGAACAGGAAGCTATACTGGGTAAATGTCAAGAAGTTTTTCAGAGGTTGGATGGGAGTCCGGTGATTGACTGCAATAGATTTTGAATATCATCACTTTTGGAAGCCAGCAGGTAGTTTAATATTTAAAGTAAATAGTGATTACAGCCAATATTTAAGAGTTTGCACAAAAATCCGGTTTTCGCCTAAGTATATGAAAGGAGGTTTTAACCCTCGCATGTGCCTCAGGTTTGCGGATTATGGCTGCATGTTGGAGATCCTCGGTCTGGACCTGCTCCCTGATGGACGCTCGTATGTGGAGACTGTGGGTGGCAGCAGGTTCAGGGTGCTAAAGCGAGGACAGAGAGACGGCTACCACACCGCTGACATCGAATACCTTGAGGATCTCAAGGTCAGTGTCGATGCGAACGCTTGGGGAAGTTACACCCACAGAGTATCACAACGAGGAAGCTCAGATGACCTTCAACCTTTCAATTTCCCTCAGTTCATTTCAGTCTGCTTCCTCTCTTTCTCTCGGTCTCTCCCTTTCAGGTTGACGGCAGCGAGCTGGAGCTTTTGCAGCGGCTTCATGACAGCGTGTATCAGCAGGCTCAAGACTGGTACCAGCGCCTCGGCAGCCGCGTCCGCGAGCAGATCAACAGACAGTACGGCAACATGCCGGATAAGGAGGAAAACATTCAGGTGGGGTGGGGGTCTTCACATACTTGTCATGCTTGACCTTTGCAGCAGCTCCCAGTTTCAGTCCAGAAAGTATCTCCCACCAGTTTGTTACGATACTTTATCATTGTCCTTTTCATATTTTATCCTTTTCTTGGTAAATGTGAAGTTTCATGTATAAGCTACTTTATAAGACATTCAAAACATCACTTTATATTTGTAGGAGTCACAGTAAGGACAAACTATTTGAACTATAACAGCTAACTTGAGTAAACTGTTCAAGGCGATCATAGGTTTCCTGTTCTGACCATATTAACTCTCCTGTAGGCCTCCTCCAATGGTCCAGCGTGGTGCTGGTGGCTGCTCTCTGTCCTCCAGCTGGACCCCGCCTATCAAACCACTGTCCTGTCCCTGACCTCACTCAAAGACCGCCTGGGCCACCTCCGCCTCGTCCTTGAGTATTTTTCCCAAAGCTAGAACCCTCGGAACAGTGGCACTGTTGCCGCCACGAGCTGACAAACGTTACGCACACAGACGAGTGAAGTGGAACTGATGAACGGAGTGGGCCGGGTTTTGGGACTTCTGTGAAGGGTGGAGCGACTGTCCCAAACCGAACGCTCAGGCTGCTTGATTTGGTCAACAACCGAGGGCTCGTAGTTTGTTTGTTTTTGAACCGAACGCCATGCAGTCGGGCCGAGTTGAGGTTTTTTTTTTCTCTTTGAGCTTGGGGATGCTGTCTATCTCGTTCTCTCGTACTCACCGTACCAGAACAACATGCAGGTCCGACCAAAGATGCTTCCTATTAAGGGTCACTGACAGTTGAACGCTAATCATCTTTGACCTAAACCGTCAGTTGCCCAGAACAGACAGTTGGGTGTTCAGGTCTCCCTCCGCCACAGACATGCAATAGCGTTAGCCAAGCTGGTAAAGCACACTGTTTTGCCATGTGTTGCCTCTTCAATTCAGGCTCTTTGCATCAACTTTGCCGCGTTTGGAGTGAGAATAACCACCGCGGCATTCGATCGAGACAGATTTTTTCGGGACTATGCAGCTCGGAGGATTAAATTGTGTTGTGTTCGTGTTAAACTTTCTGAGTGAACGTCCTTCGCCATGGGGCCCGATCATTCTGCCCACATCTAAATTGCTGACCTTTGCAGACGGCTTGTTTTGTACCGTTTGAGTACTCTTGTAAATGACCCATTTAAATACTGCAATGATAATTTATAGTGCGACCCAGCAGCAGTTGGAGGATCTATTTTTAATGAACAATAGCTGCAACCACTCGTATGACATTATGAGCACGAGGAGACGTGGTCAGTGGAGGGGCCGTGTGGCAGGTTTGTTTTATAGCGTGAAGCTTCGATTGTTTACGCCGATGGTCAAGTGTGCATGTGTTTGTGTGTCTGGTGTAAATAACAAGGCGTCCTCGTCGGTCATCGTCACCACTCGCTTCTTCTCTTTGTTCATTTTTACCCCCACCCCCCACCCCAGCCCCTTCGCTGTGGAGTTTCTGGGTGGCACGTGGCACCTCGTTCTGCACCCCCTTCCCCTCCTCTTCGTCTGTCTGGCCCCCCCTTCTACCACCAGCCGCGGTGCCTTCGAGTGCCTGGGCCAAGTTATTAGGAGACCTGCAAGTCTTAGACCTACATGATGGACTGTGTGATTCGTATTGTTTTAGTGCTACATTCCATCGAATGTTGAAGCTGCAGTTATGTACAGATGATCGGCGGAGAACGACGGGCCTCACTGGGTTTTGTTTGTTGTTTTTATTTGTACTTTGATTAACTTGCCATAGCTGTTTGTACGTTTAATACTTTTTTTTGTTGGAATAGTATAGATTTGTTGCCATTGTGTGTGTACATGCTTGTCTACATAATGGGCTCTGTGGTGGACAGTGAACTGACACTTTTTCATGGCCAACATATCACTTCAAACAGCACAGATCTGTACATCAAACACACTTATGAACACATGCTCTTTGTTAAGAGTGACTTTAAGAGTGGTGAACAAGCTTCCACTGGGGTGGGGAGAGGCGCACCAGAGAGCTTCACGCAGTGTGCAGCAGCAAGACCAACCTGGTGAGGGGAGGGCGGTGCCTTTTTTTCACTCATTTTAAAAATGTAGAAGGTCAAACTATCAATTTTAGCATGAAAACGCATATTTATCAAGCAGAAGTCATTGAGACTGGAGCTGTGACAAAATAAAATAGAAAAAGAAATATTTGAAGACTACATTTCAAGTGGGGGGGGTATGTCGATTCATAGCGGCATTGCGATCGGACAGATTTTCGCACGCACTGGAAACAAACTCAACTCTTTGAAGAAACATTGAAAGAGGACAGAAAACAAAGTAACAGCTAATTCTGGATGGAAAGCTGGTGTTTATTCATCTGTTTTTGATCATTTATGTTAACCATACTGTGGGGGTCAATTTTGTATTTAAAGAATTTGATTTTGCCTTAGATTTCAATAGCTGTTGGAGTTTAAAATATTAGAAAGTCCAGCATTTAATCAAACACCGATAAATAAGACAAGACAAAGCAGGCGCGGTGTGTGAGTCGGAGTGGGGCTGTTTTTCGCTGAAACTCTGTCAGACACCAGCCACGTGATTTGAAAATCTTTGGTTTAGAATGAAAAAGTGGTGTTTGATGGGGCGAGACGCAGACAGAAATCAAACTAAAGAGACGTCGCTCCTTAAAATGGTGAAACAACCCATGAGGGAGTGAAAAGCCAACTCCACCAAAAGGTGCTCTGAACAGCGATGACAGTGGACTCTACAGCACAGCTACTGAGCAGACATGGCAGCTTATGTTAACTGATAACTGATGTCTGGGCCCTCCTCCCCCAAACAATAACGCCCAATGTTGTAAATAAAGACTTGGTAAAGAACTTTCTGCGCTTAACATGCATCCTGAAACATCCGCAAAGTTGGCGTAGCCCGCTGGCTCGCTAACAAGCAGGGAATGGAGCAGGCTTTTTACCTTGGACTGGCAAAAGATGTGTTTACGTAGATTTGAATAGGGGCGGGGCCAGTCGCGAATACTATTGCAACTGTCACTATGCTTCTTTTCCAAACTGCCCAAAAACACACGGTGTAATCAGAATAATTCGCACCACATCTTCTGTTATGTCCACCTCATGACTACACCAACTACTTTCCAGCGTTTATAATGAACATAAGAGCACCAAGCACCAACTGGCACATGTGTGTACACAATCCTGGGTAACTTGAGCACTCTCTTCAGGGGCTGTTAAACTTACTGAAGCCATCTTGGATTGTATAAGGTGCCAGTTACTACAGCATGTTTCTGAAGCCAGGCAGGGACAAACGCGACGGTCAGTTCCCTGCTACTAAGGCGCCGTTTAAGCTGATTCAAAAGGGATTGTGATTCTTGGAGAACTCTTGAATGATCGACACAAAACAGCAATAATCATCACGGGAAGAGTCCTCAGATCTTCTCTTCGCTGGCCCACTTGGAAGGGCGGTTACGTTTGCACGCGGGAGTCTTTCCACGTGCTTTGTTCTTTGACGCTCGGCTGTCGTCCCACGCACACTGTTTTGCAAATCATGAATATGTGTTTGTCAGTTTTATTACCTAAAGATGTGCTCTTCTTTGAATAAACTGATGATGAATGTTGATCGCAGCCATCCGACAAGATTATTTTACCGCCGCGTTCGAAAAAGTCCCCCTCATGTCTTGGCCCAACCCTTCATCGTTTTAAATGTAAATAACAAGTCATTCTTTGCTTGGATTTAGTGCTGCTGATCTATCGCAGCGCACTCCCCTCAGTTCATTCACTCTGCAGCTTTCAGCCCCTCTAAACTCTGGCAGACCTCTATTATCGACACAAATGTTTCTTGTCTCTCTGACAAAAGACCCTCCAAGACTGTTAAACAATTTGTTCCAAATCCACATTGTCTCCCGACACAGATTAGCAGGCATAATATGTGACCCGTTCTTGGCAGCGACTCCCCCGACGAGAGCGCGGCTCACACTCGTCTGCACGGCGACGGCTGCGAGAAGCGCCCATGTTGGCGTGTTCGTGTGACGAGCTGCCGCTTTTGCAGGAAATGGGGCTTGTGTGGTTTGATGTTTCGGTGGTCTGTGGTGCTGTTTCAAACTAAAAGGCATGTCTGTTTATTCACTCTGCAATGTTCACACACCTCTGTCCACTGGAGGCCAAACCCTTCGTTCACTCTTCCGCCGTCAAGCCAAGAACCCTGAATTATCTTCTTTTGAATGTTGTTTATCTGCTCGCTCCCTGATTACTTTTTAAATGTTATTATAAATAAAGATTTTCAAAGCGAATCCTGCATCATCGTGATTCACTGCGCCTTTCCTGTCTGACTTGAATGGCATGCCAACAGTATTTTCCTTGTTAAAGAGGACATTACACGCATAATGGGAGCAGCAGGATCCATTATTATGATTCACTGCATGATGGAAAATGGTACAAAGAAGGAGTGAAGGCAGTGAAACATCTTTCACATACTGATAACAAGACACTTTGGCATGGAAGTAAGTTGTAATTACTGAAAGAACTCAAGTGCCACAGCTGCAGCAGAGAGGAAGGAGCTTCTGGTTTGCTCTTACAGATGGAAATGTGAGTTTGATTAGAGAAAATGGGGGCTCCCAGTCAATGACCAAAGAGGTGATTTTATTAAGTTAGCACTTGCTGTTTAGCTGTAAGGAAATTACTGGAAGTATCGTCCCATCACGGAACTGATCTCGTGCCACCAGAAACTGAAGTGAAAGAGTGAAAAGCACATTTGAAAGGCAGAAACCAACACATGCATCCTGTTTAAAAGTCATGGAGGTGCTGGAGCTCATCCCAGCTGGTTGAGTCATGGCAGCGTGATTAAAAAGGTTGCCAGACCTTCACAGGAAGACACAAAGTCACAGAAACATATATGTACTTGCATGTGTGGGTCCCGCAGGTACCACCGGGGTTTTTGAAACAACGTTAGGTCTGAAGCTTTATCTTGGTATGACGGGAGTCAAAATTTACTCATTAAGTTTAACTGAAAATCCAGGTCATCCAGGAACATCAATCAAATACAGATTATATCTGCAACTCTTTCCTCAAACTTGAAGAAAACTGGACTCGCACGCTGGCAGAGTTAACTGACAAGCAGCTTTACTTCTGCAAAGTTCAACTTTCAAACCTCAGTTATGAGTGAAATCAGTTGGCTGTGTTCTTGTTATTTACTGTGAGTTACAGAACAAAGTGAGCACCGTGTGAAATCCAAACAGAATATTCAATGACAAAGAGAAAAAAAAAAATCATATAACACATGCAACCAACACAGAATCCACCAGGGGGCAGTCTGTAGCTGTGGACGAATTGCTCAGGTGGACTCCTGCTCCCAGAGCAAGAAGAGATTTCTTAAGTGTGATCGCTTAAGGAGTGTTTAGACCCACACCGAGCTCCTCTGTCCTCAAACTTGGCTTGAAGGTGAGGACTTTAACTGGCAGGTAAAAGGAGAACATGAATTAATGATGATCAATGAATTTACAAAGACTTCACCTGGAAGTGCAATGAGCGACTTTGCTGGGGGGGGGGTGTATGTGAAAGCGGTGCAGCAGAAGTGAGGTAGGCCTGTATTTCCCCACCAACGTCCTCTGCATAGGAAGCAGACAGATAAAAAGAGGTTTCACTGGCTTCACTGGGGTTCTGTAATGCAGCTCAGCGTCGACATCAAAGCCCATTACATTTGAAGAATGCCACAGCTTTTCTGTACCAAATTGATCCATCGGCTCGCGCTGACTCCCTGCTTGTGTATGACTGAGTAAGGATGACAGGCGTTTTGTAGGAGTTATCGCAAAGGGGGGAACCGGCTGTGGCTGGGAGTGCGAGTGTGTGCGCGTGCGTGCGTGTGTATGTGTCTGTGTATGTGTGTGCTCTTGTATTGCGAAGACCACATTTCACACAGGGATTGAAGCCACAGAAAACCCTCCACTTTGCAGATATTTTAGTCAAGATATTAAAGAATTCAGGCACTGGGAGATGGGATTGATCCTCGGCGGAGGTCAAAGGTGCAACAAAACAAGAAAAAACACAAATCCAAGTTGTGAAAATCATATCAACACAAGCCAAAGTGTGCAAATCCTCACTAATTATCCTTCCTGCTTATGGAACGACTCACTGGGGCTCCTGCTAAAATAGACTAGCCTTCTCTGTTCAACAGAGGGAACAACGGCAAAGAAAAAAGACAAACCCCACAGAGAGCACGGGTTGGTGTGGCTCTGTAGTCATAGGAACAAAACCTCAACCCCGGCAACAAGCTCAATGTCAAAAGCTTGGATTATCAATTAGGAAAATTGAGGAACTTTGTCTTTGAAGTGAAAAGTGTTTTGTTTACCTCGCTGAGCATGAAAGACAACACGCAGGGAGCTAATTCCCACTGATACGAGTGTGGTGAATTGCAGCAAAGTGAAGAGGAGAGAGTGATAGCAGGAGAAGGCTCAAGTTGCCAAATCTGTGTGTACGTGTGTGTTTTTTTTTCTGCGGCGCTAAATGCCCTCTTGCTATAAGAGATTAGAGTTTTTGAGTGTGTGTGTATGTGTGTCGGTGTGTTTATTTGAAGGGGTACGGCATTATTTGCGTTGTAAGGACCTTTATTTGTTTAAACTGTCACATTAAGGCTGCTTGTATGTCGGTTGCGCTCAAGTGCCCACTTTGTGTGCCATTAACTTCCAAGGTCGAGGTAAGTTTTTCGATAACATGATGCTTCAGTTAAATCGAGAGTTTTTTCCAGTGGAAAAATTCACCGGGGAGTGGATGAAAGTGAACGTCGTGTCATCGAAAAACAACGTGTGTGTGTTTGTGTGTTCTGCATGCACGCGGTCTCATGGGTCTGCAGTTGATAGACCTTTGCTCGTTTTGGTCTTTGTGTAATACCCCCTCTGAGCGTCAACGCAATGACGAACCCACGAATGCGCTTATTCTGTGGAAGTCTGAGCTGAACACACAGACCACCTGCTTCCGATCACACCAAAGGACACATCATAAATACTTTTATGCAAGAAAAACACAAGAGATACACCCCCCCTCCAAAAAAAGACAAAGAGGGGGCAGCTCAGACAGGAGAATTGTGACACAGGATTATGTGACAACACGCTTTCTTCCTCTGAAAGGCCTTTTTCTCCCTTTATTCACCAGAAGACAATCGGCGATTTAAGCCTCTAACTTGCGATTTGTGAGCGGAACAAAAGTGTCTGACCTTCCACGTTGTATGATTGACAGTTCAACATGTCGGAAAAAGATGGATTAGCTTCCCCCCCCCCCCTCCCCCGAGGCCCCGCTGAACGTCTCAAAGGTAACACCGACGCAGATTGAGTGCATTCGAGGGGAAAAAAACCCCACGGACGTTCAGTATTCTGGTGATTCCTTGTCCTGAAGACGACACGGAGCAGATCGGGATCACCTGCTGGCAAAGGAAGGACAGCAGAGACAGGAAGTGAGGGGGGGGATGGGTGGGCACAGCGGGGGACGTGATGTCACGCAACTGGTTCAGTGATTCGGAGAGCTGCTCCCCCACAGAGAAACACACCTGCCAGTGGGGGGGCTTTTATGTGGTCCTTGCAGTGATTGAAAATAGACTGTGCGTCGTACCAAGCGTGAGGACGACGTGGGCCAAATTCTGAGACGTTATTTCCATCACATGCACACTGTGAAGATTCAGAAGTTCAATATCATGAATATGAGTGTATAAGTGTGTGTTTACCTCATCCAGCGTTTCCATAAAAGTAAAGAGAACTTCTGCTACGTTTGCAGCTGTATGATGGCACAAAACAGCTCTGTCGGATTATTAAACAACTTCTGCTCTTTTTGTCCGACTACTTTTATGATCCTCTGTCTTCAAATCTTCAAAAAGGTAAAACATGGAGAAATGAAGTCCTCGTCAGCACAGGAACTAAATGCTCTGACTTTTCAGAACCTTCCTCACAAAAGACGGAGACGCATCATGAAAAAGAGTCTCAAACCAGATGAAGACGGTTCACTCTGGAAACGCTGTAGCACGTATAGCAGGTCTGCAAGTGGCCCTTGTGCACAGAAGTCAGCCGAGGATCAAAACAGAAGAAGAGGTGGCAGAATCGAAGTAAAGCAGCCAGGTCAAAAGTGGATATTGAGCGCTTGTCAGTGAAGGGAAAGGTCAGTGGTTAGCAGGTTTCCTGGAGCCTTTTTTATTTTTTTTTACAGATCCAAACTGCCCTTAACAATATGTTTTATTGTGGGAAAAAAGGGAAGTCCAGCGTTTATTTCCAGCTGCTGTCGGCTATGCAGCACACGTGCATTTAGAGTTTACTTTTGGGACTTGGCAGCCTTGCTTTATGTAGATCTCCTTGACTTTTATACGAGATACCTTCTTTTCTTTCCGCACACAAGGGATAATTTTGTAAAGGAGGAGTTGAAATGTCAGAGACAAGATGTTGCACGAATGGATGTATAAAACTGAGATTGTTTGCCAAAAATGTTACGAGATTTCAGGCTTGAATGGTAAAAAAAAAAAAAAAAAAAAAAAAACAGCCAAAAAAATCCTTGTGTCAATACTTGAAATCAGTGGGCTGCAAGCTGCATTTTCCAGCTGCGTCGCGCTCAACAGCCAGTTCAATTCTCTGCTGGAACGAGTTTAAAAAGCTTTTGGTTCCTGTGGTGTTACAAAAATAAAAACCAAGCAGAGAAGAAGTCAGACCAGGGTCACAAAGCTCAGTATTTTTACAGAGGGCAGAACGGCAGCTATCTCTGCCTGAAGGAAGAATGATGGGAAACAAGAAAGAGACTCATGGGGGGAGATAACTTTTTGAATAATGACTATCTGAATAATGAAAAACAGTGTGAAAGATCATATCTGCAACAAGTTCCAAGGCAATAGAGAAGATTGTGATAAAGATGATGAAAGATGGAAATAAGTTCACTAAAGTAAGAAGTGGGAAGAAGGGATGCAGGGATGTAAGAGAGATAAGACAACACGGTGATTCCTGGGTGGTCCCTCCTGTGCACATTTCACTGTTACAATATTATGAGCTGATCTGATCTCGTCACCTTGCAGGCGGTGATTTGGTATCGCATTCGGTGCTGAGGCCGCAGGTCCTCTCGTTCCACTCTGACCAAGATACAGTGAGCAACAGTTTGTGACATGAATGAGAGGGATAAAAAGTGCTCTGGCACCAGGAGGACGGTGACTAACGGCTCTGAAATGACACATCGCAGCATCGCTCATTGTGATATCTGGTTGTCATGGAGGCCACGCAGTCAGCCTTGGTTACCGCAGTTCTGGTAATCTGATCACCGAGCATTTCTTAATTAGATCGCCGTTGGATACGGGCATCCTGTGTATTCTAAATATGCTGGCACCCAAATATATCAGCGTCTCCCTCTGGACCCACACGTACCCTTCTACTGGTGTGAGTGTGTGTGCAGCTGAGGAGGCAGTTTTAAGCTAAACCTTCCCAGACGCTCTAGCATAGAGCGATTTACGGCGGCATTTCGAAACAACTCAATAGTCCAAAAAAGGTGTCTGAAATAAGCTCGAAACAAAAGAGGCCAAAACTCATTTATCATTTTTCAGCTTGTTTACAATATTAAAGAATCCATCTTCTCTGTCTGCGTCTGTCTAACTCTGAACTTGAATGATTGATCATCAATGATTAAATGCTCGTCTCATTTATTCATGAATTTTTTATAAATATTCTCATGTATTTGCTTGGCAATGCTATTCTGAGCCTGAACTGAACTGATTAGTTAAAATGAATGGTATACACAAAAACTGTAGTCGTGTTGCAGTCACATGAATTCATTTTGTTGAGAAAGACGAAAAGTAACATTTTGAGGCGCCCAAAATTGAAATCTTATTTTTTCACGAGATTCAGCCACATCAACGCAAAATAAACGCGCCTCCTGACGGCGAGGAGATTATTTCATTGAGAAGAGTTCTCTTTAAAAGTGCAGGTCTGACAGAAAATGAACCCAGGCTTGTTTTCAGTATGAAAGCAGATCATTGGAAGCCCTCCGGACAGTTTTTTCCCCCCACTGCTGATCGGTTCGTATTGAGTTTGCCCTGATCTCCATAACCACCCCAGGCGGCTAATAGTTGATTAGCTCGGGGGCTCTGATTGGAATGCCTCCAAATCAGCATTTTTTTAGCCACTAATATTCCTGAAAATAGCATCAACCCTCTGCAGGTGCACGACTACAGTCCATACACATGAAATGAAGCAACCACAACATAGTTAGTGAACCAGGAGTTTATTTAAAAAAAAGAATACTTTATAAGAATCACTTATTTAGTCGTCTCGGGTGTTTTCATGCTGAAAACAACTGTTTTTTGTTGGTTTTTTCTTACTTTTGAGTCAAAAATGACTCTATTCACAGTTGCATCCAAAGGAAATCCAAAACAGATGCAGTCTCTTTATCGTATTGTTTGATGTTACACTTTGCTTTGTCGGACTGAAAACTGGCTGTTTTTATCTCACATATTACCAGGGAAAAAAAACTCTTACAGTGCTGAAAGGATTTCAGTTGTTTATAGTTTTATGGAAATGCTTTTCAGATTCGAGAGCACATGTGGGAGACCAATCGTTGCTTTTATTTTGAAGGCTTGAACCTTGACTATCAAAAAACGTATTAATCACTATTTTTAACTCGAAAGTTCATGAATCCATGTTGACAGAGCGAGTCGAGCGATCGTGTATAACCCGGTGGGTAAGACACGATCTGTCCTGATGCTCGGCGTGAGCGGCCTGGACCGCCACAGTCCGAGCGGCCCCAAAGTTAAGAGAGCTTCACACGCTCCGCTGAAACCCGCCAGGTGACTGCAGAGCGCTCGCTGTGAATATTCATGGCAGGAAGTCCTTCAAGCCGCCCCCCCCCACTCCCCACCTCACCCTCTCGCAGGGAACTCGAGGAAGTAATCTGAGGATGAGCTTTGACGGTGCGTTGCTTGCCGCGCGCCAGGGATGTTTGTCTTTCAGACGAGAAGCGGAGGGACGGATACGGCGCCGCGGCTCACTGGGATGAAACGGAGCGGGGATGCTCTGCCTTTGTGCGCCAGGCTGCGGGGTTGCGAGCCTTCATGTGCGCATTTTTTTTGCCGCCTGAATATTCATACGCCTCTGTGTGTTTTCTGTTTGCTTTGCATAAGGGAACACTTTGCGAGACATAAGGCGACGCTCGCGAAGCGCGCAAAGATGAAAAATGAGTCCCAGGCACACATGTGGCCATACTTGTGAGAATTGAGGTGGTGGCGGTATTGGGGGGGGGTTGTATGTCGTTATCTGCAGACGTTACCGCGTATCCTTCCCTCCACACGGAGAAGCATGTGCTGCGGCTTTCGTGGGCGCTTTGCGTGTCTTCGGTGAGGGATTTGCAGGCGATGGCGGTGAAAATAGTGCGGGATTTCTGTCATCAGCGAACGCACGGGGAGACGAGTCTGCCTCGACGGCGGCATTGACAGATTGCATGAATAATTTAGGAACAAAGTGAGAGGCCTCATAGACCTTCTGAATCACTACCAATGACAGCTGCCTGCTGCGACTTTGGCTCCTCTCTCATCTTTTTTAATGCATATTATTTCCATAAATTCCTCTCCTTACATCTCCGAGCTGTGTCCGGACGCAAAGGGCACGGCCGCGCATCTCTGACATGCGAGCGGCGGTCGTGGCGTAGGCGGCCGGGGTTGTGAGAAAACAACACGCGCCTGGTGGCCTCTGGGCTTCGGGCGCAGGAACAAAGTAGCTCATTTCCTCACATGTACCTCGGAAATGTCTCGGGAAGGAGGGCAGAAGAGAAGTTGCGCGGCGACCCGAGAGCAGTCCATGAAATGATAGACTTTTGGTTTTTCTGTGCCGTTTGGTCGACAGACGCATCATTGACTTGCAATTTCCAGCCAAATACAAGGAATGGACAAACACTGGAAAACTCTTTGCTCACGGACGTGCAGAAGTGAAGAAAAACATGAGAAATCAAAGCTCGAAGGCAGAAAACGATTCGTTGACATCGGGCCTGTCCGGAAGCACTGCAGTCTCTGTGTTTGATTATCCTCCATCATGATCCTCCAATTTTCGCCGTCGTCTCGGCACAGAAAAGATCTTTCTCCCCTTGCTGAATCAATATTTAGACTTGCACAATCATCACTACTGGGGAACAATAGCGTTGTTTACCTCGCCATTATTTAGCGAGAAGAAGTTAACGACGAGGCGCCGGTCGGCCGAAAAACTTTCCCCGCGCTTTGATGTGCCTCGTTGTTCCTGGGATCAGAACCGGGCAACGTTTTAATTGCAGCACAACAAGCAGAGGACATCGCACAGAGGGAGAAAACAACAAGGGCTCACAATTTATACTCTGAATAATTTTTCTTTTTCCTACAGACGCAACCTCGTACAAGTGCAGTCAGCAGAATAGACATGGAGCGGATTAGAACGAGGTGACCACCTCTCAGCTCAACAACATTTAAGAGACGTTCTGATGATGTGAGCAAAACATTGTGAGGAAGACTGTTTACGAAGCAAATATCTCTACGGCTTGAGGTTTTAATTCATGAATAGCTTCATCCCCTGAACGAATGTAGTGTAGTTTAAAAACAACTGTTAGGTCATACTGACAAGTGGGGTTTTATTCACATTATCAAAAGGATAATTTCCCCAAAGCAACAATCAGCATGCAGTCATTATCACACCAAAAACTTGGGTTAATTTTGTTTCCACATTCATATAAATATTGTTTGTGACTCAGGGAGGGAGGTGTGTTTTTGTGTCAAGGTTTGGTCACAAACATTGGCACCATCAACACCGTCTCATCTGCGACTGCCATTATTACTGTGGGCACCTGGGGCGCACTGGCGACTACAGCAGTGCACTCAGGGAATGCTTTTATTCACATACAAAGGAGTCAAATAGCTGACACATAAATTTGAGCATCTCTTCTTGAATGAACATTTGTCAACAGTTGATTTTTACTGTGAAAAATCTAATTAATATGAGTGACTGATCAAAGCCAATATTCTGCATTTAGAAACTGTATAATGTTTAATATTCCTGAACACAGGAATGGGATTTTTACTGCGTACGCTATACATTTACGATGCCACCTCTGTCAAGCGCCACCACACATCTTAATGCACTGTAAATGTATTATGAGCCTGTATTACCTCATATAGATGTTATAATGTCTTTAAGCCGCTTTGCTGATCAAATCTTTGTGTCTAGAGTTGGTTTTAAATTTGTTCTTTTTGTTCTGCTGATAAAATGGTCCAATAAGGCAGCTTATCCAGAAAGGAGCTGAGTCTGATGTGAATGTACACCAGGAATAAGTCATGAAAATGTTCAGTATTCCCTGGTACATGGTGATTTAATAAAGGCAAACCTGCGGGTGTCTTTTTGTTACCAGATCTCTCCAAAATATTTCCCGCTGTCGTTGCTCACATGTATTTCCTTCAAACCTTCAAACACGTCCAGTCAAAGATTATGTGCAACCTGTTCTGACTCCCTTTGCCAAATACTGTGAGAGGGAATCGAGATCTGTCGGAGATTTGCAGTGTGTTATAATTCGTCTTTGACTTTATCATTTAATCCTCGTGCACACGCATGCACACACACACGCATGCACACACACACGCATACAAAATAAGCGATGCTGAAGTTGTTAGGCAGGCGACAAACTGGCCCACTTCACTGCATCATGTTTGAATTTAAGCCAAGCTGCAGGGGTTGATACAGTCACTTGAGCTGATGATTAAAGACAGTTTAAAACCCTGTCTGGAGTTTGTGTATATGTGTGTCAGAGAGAGAGGGAGAGGGAGAGGGAAAGAGAGAGAGAGAGCGTGAAGGAGGGATACGGTTCTCAGAAAGGATTGCAGGCTGCAGCATCAATGCCTGCGAGTGTTTGGCTTGATTTTAACTTTAGACAACTTGCCCCAAGAGTGGTGACTTCAGAAGTATGTTCCAAGTCACTTCTCTGAGGCAACCAGAAACAATCTACGTTCACGCCGGCCAAATCCCACCCGGCGCTCTATAATCTCTATAGCTTTATTAGAAGAGAGCACTTTTTCATCGTGGATTTTAAAAAAAAAAAACCCACAGAAACCAATGATTTTTTTTTAATGGCCTTTTGCTCCAAAAAAAAAAGTGATTAGAAGCGGGATTCTTGTTCACTGTGTCACATACGGAGCAGCTGGCAGACAGACCTACTGTAATCTACATTGCCGCCCCCCTCCCCCCTCCCCCCTCCCTCCCTCCCTCACCTCTCCCATCCTCTACCTCTTTCAAAGACGAAGTTGAAGGTTTATTAGAGTTGGTGGCCTGTGATTGTGTTTTAATGAGAGAATGACTGTGGAGGGCAGATAAGGCACCCGGTTCAGGCTGAGAGGTCCTTGGTGGGATTAGAATAATCATTCAAAAACGCCACGTCTTTAAAAACACGCACAATGGAACGGGGGGGCTGCTCCTGTCATCCTCCAGCCCTCCGACCATTCATCGCCCCCCCCCGCCCCTCCGTCACTCCCCATCGCTCCACCCAGACACCAGTTGGCCAATTGACATTCCGGTGTGGTGGTCGGCCCGCTCACAGTGGAATGTGACATTTCTTCTCATCACGCTCAGCACCGAGCCAAATGTGCGGTTTTACAGATTAGAAAGGGAGAGTGAGAAAATGTGAAGATGGGGGTAGTGTGGAGAGGAGATGTGAGAGATGTGTGTGAGTGAGAGAGAGAGGGGGAGAGGGAGAGAGAGAGAGAGAGAGAGAGAGAGTGAGAGAGAGCGATGAGAAGCCATTCAAGTAGCGAATTCATGCAAACTCATGATAATGAGGCATTCAGACACAAGCAGCATCATTAGCCATCATGAGTTCACTATTCCTGCCTTCCTGGGTAAACTTTATTTGCATGTTCCCTATTTAATAGTGACAATCAGCTGCTGCTGCTGCTGTTGTGTTCCATTATGGAAATCAGCCGTGTGGGAGGGGAAAATATCATAATACTTTTGATTTAGGCTCCCTGTAAATGTCACATGTTAATGCAGCATCGAGCCCGGGTATGCAAGAACAACACTGTGGTTTTGTATGCTGTGTGTGGTATATATTCATAAGTAGATGTCGATTTTTTATGGGTCAGGGGATAAAGCAGCATACAACATCATGTTGCCACTTTCAAGTTGTCTCACAAACCAGGATGTCGCCACGACCGGAGACAAAACCAGTTAGATTTAAGTTCACAATATGCAAATTCGAAAAATAACCCATCTTGGAGAGCTTGTGAGAAGAGAAAGATGAAGTAGTATTGCACTCACAAGACATAGTCTCTCTCTCTGTCATATTGGGGAAGGTGTTCAACCAGTTCTGTCGTAACCCGGTAGGTCAAAAAGTTCACGGCTGTGGCTCCATCTGGATTCTCTCCATTGGAAACCATTTGCAAAGTGGCAGGAACCTTGAAAAGCTGACTGGCAGCTGATTGGACAAACCAGCTCTTCGTCACTCTTTGATTCGCCGTGACTTCCAAAAGTTGTTGCTCCCGGAGTAGCCGGTTGGAAACTTACCTCACACAAGCATGGAAAAGTAGTGAAGAACATTCGCAGCGACGGCGTCAAAGGATTCACCCCGAGGCTGAAATATCCTCCAGTTGCCATAAAACAGGACTTTCCAGTCACTTCCTGTTTCCTTTATCATGATCGTTTTGGTTTTCATCCGACAGTTCCGAGAGGATGAATCACAAACACTTGGGGTTCGACTGTCTAGTTCTTTTTCTTGGGATTTACAAACAAAACAAGCATTATCAATCATTAGCAGGGGTGTTTCGGGCCACCTGATAAATGCAAGTCTGATGTTCTCCCTCGTCTCGGCTCAGGTTGAGATCTTAATGAAAATCTGAGAAGTGGTCCCAAAGTGTCACTTATCGAGGAGTCGGGACTTTACAACAGAAAAGGGACGAAGGTGTTTTGTTACAAGCCCTGCAAGCGGCGACGGTCACAGCGGCTGAAACACAGCGAGGCCACGCAGGGCAGCGTGTAACTTTCTTTCTAATTATCAAAGTGGGAGAAGCCGAGTGTGATAAGGTGACAAAACCCTGCAGGGACGCGGCTATGTGAACTCTGTTCAACTGGAACTCTCCCTTATTTACTTCTCTTTAAATGCTGTTTAAATCACACCAGCTAATCTGAAAGGCTTTACCCGTGTTGATGTGAGTGTGTATACAGTCTGTGACAGAGCGGGAGAGCGAGAAGGGAGGCAAGGGGATAGAAAGAGAGAGGGAGAAAGAGAGAGCAAGAGAGAGAGAGGGAGGGAGGTAGAGTTAGTTTAAGGCCTCCCTCTACTGAGAGAGGGGATTATGTTCCTCTGCTGTCATGTGTTCTGACATTCAGAATGTTATTAAACTTCAATAGGCTGAGCTCAGGGTTCACTGATTACTCTTACAGGGACTGAATCCATTATTCAGGGTTTGCTTCACACCGCGTGTTTACCGCCACCTCAATCGCACCTGCGCGGAGCCACGCGCCCATCTGTATTCACCTGCATCTCGTATGCACCCGCGCATGCATGCATGCATGCAGGCCACGTGCGCAGAGTCACGCAGGCATTCGAGACAAACGCAGCGGACGAGGCTCGTCATTACTGCCGCCATGCTCTTTAGGTAATGCAACTGTCCCGGCAAATTTGATTTGCGTGCCTGCTAAATATGCATCGAGGCCCGTGGGTGGGCGAAAGCTGAAATCCAGAGTTAAGAAAATTCCTCTGGTGATGCAAGTGTCTTTCAAGTGAACTCTGACATTGAGGAGCTGAAGAGATTGCCCACTTGCGGCTTAAGCGGCGGCGGCGGCACACTCTGACTGGCAGAATGAAAAATGTCTCCTGTTTCAAAGAACAGTCCTCCGCCGATAAACGGAGGCCGAAGTATTGCTTCGCCGTGGAGAGGTTTTAAGCAAAGGAATTCGTGACTATGGAGAAAAATATCATCCTGGAGTGGAGGGAATTTCCTGTTTCTCACATTTTGACGCCCCCCCATTGGCCGGGGGTCCACCCGAGTCGCGGGAGGAGGCTCCCCAACTTTGATCACAGCTGAAAGTCGCCCTGCTCCGTAATCCCCCTCATCAGTCATTCTGTCCGAGGCGATGTGGCTTGCCATATGTCTCCCCCCCTCCTCGCTCCTGCTCCCTCGGTCTCCAGCCCCTGTTTACTACCTCCATCCATCTTCACCACAAGGCCGTCACCTGCCTCCGTCCACCGAGATGGACAGTTGGGAAACAGAGGACGAGGAGTGAGGCTGAAGAAATGCCAGCTCCCTCCCTTCCAACTCGGGCAGAGCTGCCAGCCGAGCGACTTCTTTCTATTCCCACAACAATGAGGAAGCGCATATTTCAAACGGAGGGACGCTTCATCTGGCGAGCATCAGACGAGCGGGCGCTGGCCTGGTGATTGACCGTCCCTCTCAGCTCAGTCCCTGAGTGACCCTCGCCGCGAAGACGGGAGAGGACCAATAAAGCGCCAGCTGGATAATAACTCATCCTAAGCTCATACGTTTTCATTCACAGAGCAATATAACTGCATTACCAGCTGTAAATCAACAGCTAATGGGATAAGTGGAGCTTCAATATGTGAGCCTTGATGTGTGTACTGACCACTGGAGTGCTAAAGTATTATTTAACACCTTCCCCCCGCAAGCTGGCATGTCTGTGTCTTTCTGCCTGTGTACTGAGAAAACAACCTGCTGGTTTCAAAATACTAGTTTCAACAACAAAAGTAAAGTTTGGACTGGGCTTGACGGAAGAACTCGGAGGGATTAAAGTCAAAAGGTTGCACAGGTTAACAAAACTTGACTTATCAGTAATCAGAGTATGATTTGCCAGAGGGGGATAAACGGCGATACGTCCCCTCTCTTCGCTCACATCCTCACTTCTACAAAATTAAGAACTTTATTGCTGGAAAGCAATAAAATATCTCCCCACTCCATTGAGATCGAAGTTAATTAACCGATTCTTTATCCAAATTTTTTTTTCCACTGGGGATTTAACTCTTATTTTATTTTCAGAGTTGCAAACACACCAGATGTGTCACAGACCAGTGGATGATCGCCTCAGTTACAGGCTGATTCTCTGTTTGCTTGCAGCCATATGTTGGCCAAAGCATGCTGCCAACCTTCAGATTGCGTCATTCTTTAGATCTGATGCTAATTTAGTTTTACAAACCAAACTGGTCGCGAGCTTTTAACGACGTATCTGGATGCAATCACAGTTCAAGTCTTTGTCACAGTGTCTTCCAGGCAAACAGGTGGACAAGTTAGGAGGTGCAGTTGCATCTAATGTTGTCAGAAAACAGTCCAACTTATAAGACGTTGCCTCGCAAACACATTTAATTCTTCCGATTTAGTTTACTTCATACAAACAGCATGACGTCCCAAAGACGATTTTTACCAGCGTGTGATGAGAAGAAACAGAAAGCGCCACTGTTTCTGATCTACTTCAACTGTTTAATATTTGCGTCAGTAAAAGACCAAAAGTCACAATAGTGACACCTAGTGGTCTGGTGAATATCCTGCGCGCACAGGCGCAGCACGCGCTCCTACACAGCCACGTTTCCGGAGACCCCAAGAGACGTGAATGGGATGGGATGTCCACGCCAAATCTGTTGGACGCCATCGAATCGGTGCTCCACACATGGAAGGAACGTTTCCAGCCGCTTCAGGAAACTCCACCAGGAAAGATTCATCGAAGGCACTTTCAACGGCATCACCATCAAGGTGTAACGAATCAAACTGGCAGACAGTGTGTGTGTGTGTGTGTGCAGTCAAAGAAGGAAAATATAGATCTGCATGTGTATTTACTTTTCTGTGTTTGATCAAGGGAGCGCTAAGCCTGTCCTGAGGCGATTTCTCTGTATTGCCAATGTGCCGTTAGATGCTTGCCTCAGATTTCATCCTGCTGCGAGTGCCCGTCACTCAGACAGAAAGAAAAGGGCCTGAGGGCTGGAGGGATGAGAGACGAGAGGTGCTACAAGCTATAACGGGAGGCTCAGCCTCGCAGCATCTCCGTGGGAGGAGGGTGCGTACATGCGCGCCTTTATACGTGCGCTGGGCTCATGTGCAGCCATGTCGACGTCCATGTCCCTGCCCGTGTACACCAGCAGGAGGAAGAAAAAGCAAAACTCCCACACACAAATGTGTGCAGCCACTGCCTGCAGCTGCTTGTGGGTGGAGGCAGCACACATGGAGACACAATGGACCAAGCGAGACAGAAGTGAGGACGAAAGGAGAAGCCGGTGAATCGCGAGCGATCGGAAAGACGAGCGGAAATGAGAAGTCGTCAACGTCCACAAGACGCGTGAGATTCAGCACTTTTCAAAAGCCGCTCTATGGAGGAGTGGGAATCCCCCTCCACACACCCCCTCCAAAGCTTGCGAGACTTTACTCCGTCCCTGCAACATGGGCTGACAGCACCATGTTCCCCACTATTGATTTCCCATCCTCCTCTATTTGGGAAAACATGGCTCACACGTGAGCAGGAGACACGGCAACCAAGTTAAACTACCGTTCTCTTCATAACCGCATTACCGGAATGCAGAAAGAGAAGGAGAGAGTTTGGGAACAAACCTAATAGACAGAAAGACCCCCTTATCCACCCACCCCCTCCATGCCCCCCACCCCCAGGGCAGAAATCGATAGCACATACACACAAAGCAATGTTTTGGAGTTAAGTTAAATCACCTGAAATCGTGAAACACACGAGCAGCACTGCTGCATCAGACAACATCGGGTCGAATCGAAGCATCACTACGAGTGTTGGTCATTCGAACAACTTTCCCTTCACAGACATCAAGTTATTGACAAATGCACTTTTTCACGTTTTGAACTTCAAAATAAAGGCTCTGATTTACAATCGTTCCAACTAACCTTTTGCAAAAACCCCTTCCACGATCGCAGCTCGAATATTTGTTTAACTGATGTCTGATTTTACTATTTGTCTCCACTTTTCTCTCACAGATTCTAAAATACTTTAACTTTCTTTTCATCGCTTATTTCTTTGGCTGAATTTTCTGTCTTATTTTGAAATTATGAGATGAGTGCCACTAAAAATTGGCAAAGCAAAATGCACTTAGATTAAAAATAAATGCACCTTGTGCAGAATTATTAGGCAACTTGTATTTTTGATAATTATTTTTTATTTTTGGGCCACAATTGTGTTCTCAATCAACCCAAAAGGCTCTTTATTATCATCAAAGTGTCATATTTTTGGAAGTTGGTGTGTTTTCTTTAGATTTGGCCATTTTATGAGGATATCTGTGTGTGCAGGTAAATATTACTGTGCAGAATTATTAGGCAACTTAATAAAAAACAGATATATGCCCATCTCACTTGTTTATTTTCACCAGGTAAACCAATATAACAACTCAAAATTCAGAAATAAACATTTGTGACATTCAAAAACAAATCAGGGACCAATATAGCCACCTTTCTTCACCATGACGCTCAAAAGCCTTCCATCCATAGATTCTGTCAGTGTCTTGATTTCTTTGCGATCCACATTGGGCGCAGCAGCCACCACAACCTCCCAGACACTGTTCAGAGAGGTGTAGTGTTTTCCCTCCTTGTAGAGCGGATATTTTATGAAGGACCACAGGTTCTCAATGGGGTTCAGATCAGTTGAACAAGGGGGCCATGTCATTATTTTTTCTCCTTTTAGACCTTTTCTGGCCAGCCATGCTGTGGTGTATTTTGATGTGTGTGATAGAGCATTGTCCTGCATGAATATCATGTTTTTCTTGAATGATGGCGACTTCTTCTTGTACCACTGCTTGAAGAAGGCGTCTTCCAGAAGTTGGCAGTAGGTCTGGGAGTTGATCTTCACTCCATCATCAACCTGAAAAGGTCCTACGAGCTCATCTTTGATGATACCAGCCCACACCAGTACCCCACCTCTACCTTGCTGGCGTCTGAGTCGGTGAGGAACTTCCTGCCCTTTACTGATCCAGCCTCGTGCCCATCCATCTGGACCATCAAGACTCACTCTCATTTCATCAAAACCAAAACACCTTGGAAAAATCAGTCTTCCTATATTTCTTGGCCCAATCTTGACGTTTTATCTTGTGCGTCCTGTTCAAAGGTGGCCTCTTTTTGGCTTTCCTTGCCTTAGCCAGGTCCCCAAGTATTGAGCACCTTGTGCTTCTTGGCACTCCAGACATGTTGCAGCTCTGAAATTTGGCACAACTGGTGGCCAATGGCTTCCTGGCAGCTTCATGCTTGATCCTTCTCAATTCATGGGCAGTTTTTTTGCGTCTTGTTTTTTCCCACACGCTTTTTGCGCCCCTGTTGACTATGTGCCATATTTGCTTGATTGTGCGATGATCCCGCTTCAAAAGCTTAGCAATTCCCAAACTCCTGCACCCCTCTGAAAGACTTCTGACATTTTTTTGACTTTTCAGAGTCTGTCAAATCTCTTTTCTGTCCCATTTTGCCAAAGGAAGTTGCCTAATAATTAAGCACACCTTTTGTAGGGTGTTGATGTCACTTGGCCACACCCCTTCTCATTACAGAGATGCACATCACCTGATTCACTTCATTGGTAGTTGGCTTTCAAGCCTATACAGCATGGAGTAGGACAAAGTGTATAAAAAGGAGGATGTGGTCCAAATACTCATTTGCCTAATAATTCTGCACACAGTGTAATAAGCAAAGGTGCTTTAGTGAGGCTGATCATAATAATAGTTAAATGAGTGATGGAGTGTTTGTAAACATTATAAAAAACAACCACTTCAAATTTCAAAGTGAAAATTAGTTTGCCTGAAAAAACTGCAGTTTGGAGTTTGTGAGAGAGACAGAGCTATTCGTCCACTTTTTGTGTGTGTGTGTGTGTGTGTGTGTGTGTGTGTGTGTGTGTGTGTGTGTGTGTGTGTGTGTGTGTGTGTGT
>JASSRZ010000049.1:2881661-2904236 GCA_032164315.1 Malacoctenus gilli
GAGGGGAACCGCAAAGCGCTGAAGCAATCAAAACATGACATGTTGATTACAAAATGTGCAACGGTCAGTTTTGGGCTGGCTGTAAACGGAACGTGGCGACAAACGAACCTTCTTCCCGACACTGCATGGGAGTGAAGCGATCAGAAATTGACTGACAGTCGTCTTGGACGAACATCTCAGCCTCTGTCGCCGCTCTCCGTGATTGAAATATTGCTTGTGAGAAATATGTGACAACACCTTTCACAGCCCATATCAAACAGGCGAAAAGGAGCCCAGACAGGATTGAGGAGGGAAAAAAAACGCTGAAATCGCTCATGTAAAAATATGAGAAAAGCCGTTTGGCAAAGAAAAAATTGTGTGTTCGTGGAGCGGATGGAGAAAATAGGTTTTCACAGCATTACACAGACAAACCCACTCAGTGTTGGCTTGTCATTTCATCGGGAGTGTTGAACGTGGGAATAAACTGGCCATTTCTTTCTCCTTAGTAAAATAGGAATGTAATTTGATACAAAATTACACAATTAACCGAAGATTTGTTTACCGCTTTGGTCACAAATGTCCACACCAACTGCCCGCCAAAGCCTGGAAACGCGAGGTCCGTCAGCGTCGCGGGGTTTTAACGAAAAGCAGCCGAAAACGTCCCGGGAGGAAACGTCCCCTCAAGGCCGACGGGCCCAAACTGCTGCTGTCCGCCCTCCGCCGTCTCTGCCCTCTGCTGTCCAGCGCCTGCCACTCCGATTTCCGTTCGAGCGACGTGATCTGAAAGGGAGAAAGCGCGCAGCCGAGCAGCGCGGCGCCCGCCGTGACCTTGGCTTCCGAGTAAAGGCGCGTAATAGCGACTGTAAATCCATCAGGTCACGCCGAGCGCCTCCGACTCGCGGCCTCCCTTCCTAGCAACCGCGAGGAGGAGGCCGACTTTCCTTTTATAGGCCACACACGATCTGCAGGGGATATGCCACCCTGGATAAATTGAGTGTGAATAGCCGCGCCGCCCATTCCATTAAAAAACTGAGCGGAGACGAAAATACATCACGGGCGGGAGTGAGTTACGCAGCAACAGCTCCTCACGAGAGTTTGAAGAATGCGTCCTCCGGATCAGATCTGAAATCGACGAACTCGGACCCCAAGAAAAATCTGTTCTGGACGGACAACAGTGGGATACAGTGGAAGGTCACGCAGTACTGTACGCAGCCACTGAACTGTGTGTCTGAGCTGGCTGTGCTCCACACCGATCAGGATGAGGGTCTCCAGTGCGTCTGGGTGCATGTGTGAGGATGGTCGTATGGCACCGAGACAAGGCATGATGTGTTGAGGTGTAGCAGCGATGCGTGCCGAGCCTGGCGACTCACTGACTCAGACAGCAGTTGACCTCCAGATCGACTCAACCGACGAATCTCTTTGCGCTATCGCGACAGCGCGAACCGAAACGCGACAGAAACGGGCTTTGCTACTCGGAGCACCGGGACCAGAAAAAAAGACAGGAGTAAATGTGAGCGTTGAAAGAGAGAGAGAGAGAGAGAAAGAGAGTGGGAGTGTCCCCGAAGAAACAACATGGAATCACCGCCGCGGTCACAAGCGTTCGTCCTCTTCCGCCCACGTCTGTGCAAAGACACGCTCCGCCCGCCATCAGAAAGCATGTAGGTAGTACAAGGTCAGCGGTGGAGGTGGAGATATTGCACACGCAGACGAACGTCGAGAGCTCCGTCGAAATGGCACAGCGCAGGCGTCACACAGAAGAGCCGAGTTCACACAGTTTTTTCTTTTGTTTATCCACATAAATGAACACGGTAAAAAAATTCAAAAACGCGCCTCCTTCAGACGGTTCTTTTATTGCAGCACATTTTCCTTCTTTTTGTTTGTTTGTTTTTTTTCCCTTTTTTTCCCTCGAAGCATCTCGTTGTGTTTTCTTTTCCAAAGTCCGCTCGCTTTTAAAAAAATGTCGCGCGTCGCTGTTTGTGGTCCGTAAGGAGCGGTTCGAGAGTGCATTTTGGCAGTAGGTTAAGTCTTTTACTTCAAGTCGGGGGGGGGGGGGTTGAGTGGGCAGCCAGGAGTGTGAGGTGGGTCAAACCGGTCAGCCATGCTTTTGTTTTGGAGGTCAACAGAAGTCCAGCGCTCCTCTTCTTCTTCTTCTTCTGCCCCACCCTGCCTGTCCCTCGCCGCCAGCACGGTAAACGTGATGATCACATGCCGGAGGCACCCAGTCCCATACTGGCGGTGTGGCTCATGCAGGGAAGCGTCTGGACTGTCTTGGGGAAGTCGTGGGTGAGGATTCGTCCGTTCTCTCCGCCGCTCCCGTTGCCGCTCATCCGGGTCAGGGTGGAGCAGCGCATGGCGTCGTTGATGGATTGCTGGCGGGAGACAAACAGACGACAGTCACTGTGCAGACCAGGTGACTGTCAGATGCATGGATAATACATTGAATCCTGAAAACTGCTCATGGAACACTTAAAGCTAGAAGCACACAGATATAAGGACACTTTAGCTGGGGCTCTGCCCACACACAGAGGATCCGTTTGTTTTTTATTCCTAAAGTTCAATTCAGACACAAGCGGCGTATCTAAAGACTGAAAAATATACTTTAGGAAACTGATTCGGACACGCGTTCGCTGGATCTTTCTCAAAAATCCCTCTAACGTCCGTTAAACTCATCAAAAATGGCAATTTTTTCACTTTGGTAGTTTTAGAGTTGATACGACTGAAACAGTCGTTGGTATCTTTGTACTCACAACCCTCGCTCTTACTTTCCTCGTACTACTTTCTCATCGTCGCGTATTCGTTTCCATCAGCTATCCATTTTTTTTACCACCTGCAGGCCTTTGAGAGAAGGGTTTTCGGTTTCGTCTCAGACCTGGGCCTGTCATCGTCCCCTCGGATACATCCTACTAACACTCTGTTTGTGTTGCTCACTGAACATAGCGCAGAAATGCGGAGCAGGAGAGAGTCGAGCGCGAAAAAATGAGCAGTTAGGAGCAGTAAGGTGCTGATTTTTTTAAGCCCTTTATCAGCAACTGAACGACACTCCCGGGTGGTAAACCGTGGTGCCGGCCATTATGCATCAAATGTCCTAATTTGTAACAGGAGGAGCCGAGCGAGGTGCGGGCAGTGAGGAGGGGAGCCGGGGCTTCACTCATAGGTTTAATAGCTCCGTTCTACAGTCTCGTGCAATAAAAGCCACTGGGCTCGAAAGCTGACCTAATGATGTGTGATGCCCGCGTGCGAGCGAGCGTGTGTATGCGTGTGTGTGTGTGTGCGTCTCTGGCGTTTGCCTGCATCCCCCGTATTTTAGGGCTGATTAAATTGGGCAAAGCGAGTGCGATCCGGAGCAACCGCTAAGTGCTGCACGGGGATCGGAGAGTTACACCGGCCCTCTAATTGGAACGGCGTTGTTGTTTCTTTCAAGCCAAACAGCAGAAAGGCAGCGCCGGACTAATGGGCTCCTCGCCAGCCTCATCAGCATACTGATCAGGTGCCTTTCCGCCGGCTGATGAAAACATATGAGATTCACGCACAAGATCCCTCCTACACTCCCCCCCCCCCGCCCTCCCTCTGTTTACCGTGCAGCCCCCACCCGGGGGGGCTTTTGATGCCGGACGAGTGAATCAAAGCCTGCCGGTTGTAAATCGATCCGTAAAAAAGAGATGACTAACGACGTCACGGCGGCTGCTGGAGGAGAATCCTCACTGAGCGTCACAGAAAAAGTAACACGTCTCCACTCGGGAGACCGCTGACAAACAGCAGCTTTGGCGTTCGGACCGTCGTCGGGTCAAAGCAGGGATGGAGGACATGCGAGCCGGCGCGCCACGGCCTGCCTTATGGGATACATATAAACGATGTTCACCACGATGGGCCCTGCGTTGTTGCCAGACAGTCAGCGAAAGGAGAGGAAGGAGCGGGGGGGGGGGGGTAGAGGTTTGCTCAGAGCGACAGAGAGGTAGCGAGATGGACCACTGTGATTCAAATTGCCTTTAAACCTGTGAAAACGTCGGGAAGAGTCAGCGCAACACTGTCGGAAAGAACGCTAATGGGATTTAACGAGAGGCGTGTCGGGAACATTTTGCAAGCTGAAGCAGAAGAACAAAAAAACACCCAGAAAAGTAAAATGAGTATTTAATACTCAGAGTATAGAGTTACTCATTCCTGTGTTTTGCATGGATTTCCCCTTTGGTGACACGCACAAAAAATGACCGTAACTGGCGGTAAAAACAGGCATAATGGCAATTTCAGAATCAAGTGATTCAACCACTGCAGGAGGTCAGTGACATCAAGGCTGAGCGAGGGAGCGGCAGAGGTAGAGAGAAGTACAGGAGAGCGTTGGCACTGCGGTGGAAGCCGTGAGAGGCCAAACTGTGATCACGGTTAGATGGGCGGGTGGAGGCAGATGTCATCATCATCATCATCATCAACATCATCATCATCACGGCTAGATCACAGCGTTTCCTACCCCGTGGCTGTGCTCTGCCCTTATATCTTAACAGTGTTGTTGGCGTACAGGCCGTAGCTCTGCAGCTCTGTGTAGGGGGCGCTAGCACCACTGTCTAAGGCTGAGCAGTGAAAGGCCTGAGCGGCTGAGGCGGCAGCCGCCCGCGCGGTGGACACCTTCATTCGGCGCGACTCGGTCCGCGACTTGTAGCAGAACTCCACCAGCGCCACCAGCATGGCCAGGCCCAGGCCGCCGATCAGGATGTAGAAGACGCCCGCCACATTGCTGAGGCTCAGAGCGCTCGTCTTGTCCTGGAGGGGGGAGGAGGAAGAGGAGGAGAAGGAGGGAGAGGAGGAGGACAAAAGACGGGTGAGGAAGGAAAGTGGCAGCGGAGCACACACATGACGTTAATCCTGAATAGTACACAGATGTTTACGTCTCATAGTTTCACAAATAGAAAAACTACAAAGACAAAACTAACTTGTATTTTGAAACTGACACAAATACATTGAAACGCACTTGCATACACACAGACACACGCAGAGACACAAAGACACAGACACAGACAGACACAGACCCCCTCCCCCCACAGACACACACACACACACACACACACACACACACACACACACACACACACACACTTGCAAGCAAACACAGTTGACTTTTTCTATACTTCACATTGACTCACATTCGTTTCCTTCTTAATTTCAAATTCTAATAACAAATTCGAAGTATGATTAAAGTTAACTAACATAAGTCCAATTCCACATAAAATTCAATGATTAGCTTCTCAGACCCGTTACTCTGATATGTTCGCATCCCGACAAATTCTTTGATAAACGCTCACACACAGACACACGCACACACACACTAAGTACACAGATAAGCTTCACTAATTAGGCACACAAAGTCGTACAAGAAAGACAAGACGACGGACCCACAGAACGACAAGCAAAAACAAAACCTTCACAACAGTTTCAGAGGCCCGTCTCACAAAGAGGGATTTAGAGCATTAGCTCGATAACTCTGGATTTAACTCGCCTTTCTGATCTCGCCCGAAAAAACCCGACGACAGTGGAATTTAGAGCCTAATGGTGCCGACCAAATCTTGGGATTTTCTTTTTCTTTCTTCAGACTTGCAATTATCCATTAACCGTTATGACTAACGTTTGTACAGGAGCACAGACGAGGGAACGCAGATCGGGTCCACTGTGCAGCTCCAGAAAAACAGGATAATTACTCACATCGTTGGAATGATTCACAGCTCTCTTCCATTCGGGAGCCAAAATTATGAGGAACGATGGGTTTCTTCAAATTTATTGGCACATCAGTGGGAATTAACCAATATGTTTTTTTGATTTGATCAAATGCATTTTCATTTAACATTTTTTAATGACTTTTTTTTTTTTAAAACAACTAAAAAGTAATCAACTTGGTCACAACAAATTATTTTTTATAAATTTTTTGAAAAAAAATTGTATTTTTCATTAAAGCTTATTTTTATTATGAAATGAAATAATAAAAAAAACAACTAAAAAAAAGTAATATAAACAATATGATGGAAAAGTAATTAAAAAAGGAAGAAAATGGAAGAAACACAATAAAATAAAACAAAGTCCATCAAAATAAAGTGAACTAACATAGACATAAAGGTTAAACTTATTCTTTTTCAGCTTAAAGAAGTACAATTTGGAGAAATTATCAAAACCTGCTTCACCAAATAGAAGAACCAAACCATTGAAGGTTTAATTATGATGGCCTGAAATGTAAGATTTGTGCCTCTCATTGAACCCCTGATCAGCACCGAGTTACTGCTAAAAACAATATAAATACTGGTTCTCTAACTTTTATTTGCCCCATTTTAGCAGATGAAAGGACCTTGCATTGCTACAAGTTGTCAGTATCAAACCTACATATAGTACTTCATAGTGACAAGCCACAGTGACTTGTTGTACTTCATCTATATTGCACAGGGAGCTTTCAGCGATGGTTAGATTCAGGCTGTTCACTTGTTTTATCACCGCCGAAACTCTGAAGATGAGGCAACTTTGTGACCCGATGACACCGTCTTCTAAAGAGAGGAGGCGCTCAGTCTGAGCCCTGATGACGAGTCGTGATCTGCTTTTCAATGGCAGAAGAGAAAGAAACATGTCTGCGGAGAGAAAATTAGCTCCCGGTGATTTATTCAAGCTACACTTTCTGTCAAAGTCGTTGTGATAATTTAACAAATCACGCCCGGGCGTCGCGCTCCTCTCTCCATCAACACAGGAAACAGTAATGAAAAGATTGTAACGCTGTTTTCACTTGGCTTTATTCATGAGGGGAGTTTTTTCACACTTCGTAGGGGAAGTAAAGTCACTGCTGTTCAGTCACATTCACTGCAAGGTCAGCGGGCGAAACAACAGAGGCGGATGCGATCGGATTTGTTAGAGAAAGAGCTGTTTAGTTTATGATTTCAAGAGTCCCTGACCTGCTGACCCCTTGATTTGATGTGAGGTTTTGCTGGTCTGTTTTAGGTAACGTTATCACATGCGAATTACCACTTTCAAACTAGAATTATTCATTCCCATTATGGTTGTAAGGTCCATATTAGAACAACACCAGCCTGATACATCATAGAAGACTTCCTCTCTTCGCGTTCCCCTCTGACAGTGAGGTGGGATTTCAGTTGCTGTAATGAAGCTTTTAAATCTTTTCTTTTAGACGGACAAATTACAGACTCGAGGCTTGTGATTTCCAAGGAATCTTCCCACTTTCCCAGTGGGAATTTCTAAGTTTTAATAGATATACTTAGGAGTTAGAGCTTTTTTCACCTTTTCATGACCCCGGCTTGTAAACACCAGTGACTGTGCTGTGTTGCCAAACAGCATAGAGTTGTTCAATGATCAAACTGGCTCTTTGTTACAGTCACGAAGCTTCATTTCAAACCTACACTAGCAGAGATCACTTATATCTTCTCTTTCAGACTGTGACGGTGCATCTATTCACCACGAAACTCTTCTTGTGTGAGTAAAGCTGCCTGACTGCGCCGACCTCCCTTTGTGAGACAGGCCTCGTACACTGTAAACTCTGGGCTAAAATAAACCTCATCATCATGTGTCTGCACCATACGAAGACGAAATAAATTCTGTCTGTTTTAAAACGATGTTTCATAAGTGGGAGGGGGGAGGGGGGACAAGTTAAGTGCATAAACACTCCACAACACATGCACTCATGCAGCAGCAGCAGCACAAACAAGTGTTTGGTTTGACATTGCTTCATATTATCAGTTAATTGTCTTGATCTCATTGACACCGACTGAAATTTCTGCCTATTTATATTCTGCTGGCAGATGAGAATATCACAAAGCAAATTTAGTTTATTCAGACAAACATGTTTAAAGTGTTTTGTTGTATTCATGACACAATAATACATCGTATCAAGGCACCATCACTCGCAAATTGGCCACTTTTATGTTTCTATGACTTCTACAGTCTTCTAGAATCAATGATTCATGTGAGGACGTGTTAAAAGTAGGACGACTGTGTCAAACCTTGTGCTATGAAGGACTTCAATGCTCCTGGTATTTGGACGACGCACAGAGACGGATTAATCCTCGGTGCCTCGTATTCGTAATTATCGAGCAGCTAAATTGCTTCGTTTTCTTTCCTACTGGGCTAATCCACAAAAAAAAGAGGGAAAAGAAAGGAAAACTCGCCAAAAAAAAGGAGAGAGAAAGAAAACTGATAAAGTGTTTGAGTCTTGCTGCTGAGAGCAGGTGGATGGAGCTGTTTGAGGAGACGGTTTGAGTAGAATATCAAACTGAAGTAAGACTGAGAAGCTGAAACTAAAACGGAGGAGGTGATCTCTTCACTGAGAGCAAGACGAGCTGTCTATACTGCAGATTATCGGGCGTCTATATTTAGTCGCATCCCACCAAATCCTCCTCAAATGTACCCCCTCGCTATCTGCGTCTACATTCGAGGCTCTCGGAGCGTCAGCAGCACCGTTTGTGATACAGCCCCTGGAGACCGAGCGCTTCATGGCACACGGTTTGACACATCGGCGCTAAACTATCAATCAGCGCCAGCGAGCGGAAGCAGGTGAACCGAATCTCGGAACAGGATCAGAAGGCAGCTCAGAGGAGTCTGAACTGGAGCGTAAACCTCTCCGATGACGGGATATCAGGAAGAACTCGTCGCGACGTGGCAAACTTGGCTTCGGTTAAACGACGGCGCCGCACAGGAACGCTCCGTCTTCATCCGACAGCGTCCTCAGAACAGAGCTGTGTTCCGACAAACGACTCTTCCGCGGCGATTAATGTTTAATCTACAGTACAAACACGAGGTTATCGTCGCACTTGTTATTTGTGGGTCCGTGTGTGTTTGGAGGATCTATTTTGGGAGCTCTGACCGCGGCTGCGAGCAACAGTTCATTGTAAGGATCCAAACTAATCCACCACACAATATTTATTCACACACCACTAATGAACAGCAAATCTCTGACAACACAAGCTCATCAGTAGGAAAGAGAGAGACACCAGAGCACCACCCGAGTACTGGCCCAAATATAAGACACCGCGCAGGGTGGGGGTAGTATGTCTTTATGAAGAGGGGGCTATTTTACGTGGAGTCCTGTGTTTACACAGCAAGAGAGGCTGCCTCATCATCACCGTAAACTGTAACAGGCAGACGTGAAAGGAGTACTAAAGAAATACTGTTAAATTGTCAACACTAAAGTAAAAGTACTGAGTATTTTCTGAGTTTTAGCCACAGGATAATTTATGACAACATTAAAAGCAGCCAATTGTCTCAAGATATCTGCCAAAAATATCTCATTTACAGCACATGTGTGCTAAAATGAAGGTTACAGAGAGGACATATATTCTGTAATGTAATTTAGATTTCATTTTCTTGCCACAATAAAGCATAAACCTATTTATAAGTCGTTACTTTACCCACTGGAATAAATCGTCATCATCCTGAACCCTCCAACAAAAAAGGTAAACCTTTTACGAACTGAAAATATGTGAAAAGAAACAAGAAAGGCTGAATTTCAAATGGCTCACTGAGTTTTGTTCACTCGAAGTACAAACTGTCAAAAGGTCACGAAATAACTTGTACTCATTCCATTGTTAGTTTATCCATACAGTGGCTAAAAGAGTTATGTACTTCAAGAGAAAAGTTCTCTTTTCAAATCTATTTCGTGGTGAAAACGATAAACAGGAAGTGACCAAAAGAGCTGCCATTAAAAAGCTGAATTTCAAAGGTTTTTCTGCAGTATTGTGCTCAGTTTTAGTTTCAGCCTAATGATAACGCCGCCATCAGAAGCTACTGTGGAGACATTTAAATATATTAAAGTAACACTTATAATTATGTTGCTCGCCCCCACCCCCCACCCCCCACACTCAGTCTGCCTTTGACTCAAATGTAACAGTAGCTTAGATGACGGGTGATAAAACCCAAAGTCCCTTCCAGCAGTACTAATAACAGTGAATGACAATTATCTCCAGCATGGATCTCGCTCATGTCGGACGCTTTCTTGCGGGTAGAAAAAAATAACAAAAAAAAAAAAACGTATCAGATGAGTGTTTATATAACAGTGAGATCTAATCTTCTGCTGCAGCACGACACAAAACAAACGCCATCAAACAGCCTCAGTGCTTTTATTTTTATGTTTATGTTTGTGACAGAGGACGTGCTGCTGATACAAAAAAGTTCCCTAAATATTTGTCTGATTGCAGAGTTCAAAAATCAATGCAGCCAGGTAACTGTAGTCTACAGTATTTTTCAGTCAATAATTTCAGTTTGGTTGGGTATTTATCTCATTTTTTATGATCAATACTCTTATTTAGCTACATTTAAAATCAGCTCTGTTTAAACTCTTTTAAGGCTCAGATCAATGGAGAGTTTATCTTGAAGCCCTCGTCTTATATTCAGGCCAATACGGTGGCACTGCCGGAGCCACATGGAGGGAGGGGGGGGGGGACCGTCGCTCAGTGCGGCGGAGGTTCGGCGAAGGGCTGGACTTTGGAAGGGGGCTGGTTCGGGGTCAAGGCGAGGGGGGTTGTGCTGGAGGGGGGAGAGAGGAGGGGAAAGAGGGGGGTGGTGCTGTGAGGTGCCAGGGTTTAAGGGGCGGAGACTAACCTTTCTTCCGGAGTCCTTGCTGCCACACTCGCCTTTATCGTACCACCATTTGTTTTTCAGTTTGTCTAAGACGGCTTGCTCATTGAGCTTCAACACCGCTAGGTTTACTGGAATTCTTCCGACCATAAGGAAATAACATAAATAACATATTATCCCATGTTATCTTATGTTATTGAGTCAGAAACACACAGCAGCAATACACACATTGATAAGTGAGCTGGATTATTGGCAACAAAATAAACCCCACACACAAGCCCACGTCACACACGCCACATACAAGCGCGCGCACACACACAGTTACGCAGCAAAAATAGCATTAGAAACAAGAGAGTCAAAGTGATATGCGTTAATACTCCATCTATCTTGTTTGGCTCTCTCCCTAGGGCAGTAGATGTGTATTACTATATCACTTTGGGTAACCGGCACACACTGCTTGCCCTCCCTTAGGCAACAACGGTGCCTCTTTTGTAAGGGAAGACAATGAAAACAAGCTAAATTTGATGAATTAACCCCCCCTCCCCCCCAATATTGACCCCAGCTTGGACGCATGTGGTCTTTATTATCACAGGATGAAAGGAAGCTAACTGGGGGAACTAACAGGCATTGACACAATTCCAGCCACTGCTGTTCGTTTAGCTTAATCTGCAGACGTGACACTAAAAGTCCCCCTCTCTGTGGCGCTTAAACTCGCCCCCTGCAGGCCAAATAATCGCCACCCCCCATTTGGCACTTTCGCTCCGCTCGCTCTCTCTCTCTCTCTCTCAGCGCCGCGGAGGGAATAAGTGTTGCCGGGGCGGCGGTGCAGCGTGGGGCCCTGCCGGTTACCCCCCATCCCTGGCCCAGCCCCCACTCCCGGTGGTGGCGGGTCACCCGCAGGGTTTATCAAACTGGCTCTGACCTTGGAGTCCCCGCCCCCGCTGCCGCATTCTCCCTTGTCGTACCACCACTTGTTTTTCAATTTGTCCAAGAGGCCCTGCTCGTTCAGTTTTAACACTGCCAGGTTTACTGGGTTTCTTGAAGATAATGTAAAACGATAGCCATTAGGACACACTCTATGGGACAGATATAGAGAGATTGGTCGCATGGTGGTGGTGAATATGGAAAAACACTGACTGGCTGTTAGAGAGTCTCCTGCGTGTGGCTACTGATATGAAGCAGGAGCGCTGGCCTTCGATGTGTTCGTGTTAGTCGTAAATTGCGATGGGCTGAAATGCTGAGGGGGCCCGCACAGTACTCAGACAGGTTTTACCAAGCAGGGGGCCTCGGAAAGAGCGGAGAACAAACACCGTGGACGGAGATGCTTTCGGATGACGGTCTACAGGTGGTAATTTCCTTTCGGCTGCGCCAGCACGCGCGTCGCCATGGCAACGCGGCTATCAATATTCAACCATAGCGGGATCTTAGGAAATAGATGCTTGTGGTGATTAATTTAGATCTATTGCCTGAGACGAATGCGGGGAGGCGCTTCAATCTGCCGGGATCGCTTCCACACGGCAACTTAAGTTGTTGCGGCGAGCTGAAAGGAAATTGTGCGGCCACTTATGGATGATATCACCCAAAGCATCTCCCGGTGGGTTTGCTATCGACCCCCCCCCCCCCTCCCGGTGAGTGTATGTGTTCCTGGGAGCTGACTGGCTGGGGACAAAGACTCTCCCCCATCCGCAGAATCACAGAGAGGCAGAATCGGCAATCAGAGTTTGCATAAGCGAAGTGAAGATTGCAGCCTGCACCAGACGGCCTCATTTCCCTCAAATCAGCGGCGATTCTCCCGCCAAGGCGGCGATTTGGTTTGGTAAAATTCCGCCTCTCTTGCCGGAAGACACAGAGGAGTCTTTATCCCCGACCTTGAGTGCACGACACAGCTGCAGGGAGCACAGGTTTTCCTCTGGTGGGGGGGTGAGGGGGTGGGTGGGTGGGGGGGCGCCTGGTAAAACCTCTGAATTCTTTCTCAGCCCAGCGGACTGAGACGCAAAGAAAGAAGTCAGGGGCACGGATGTTCTGGTGGGCCGTCGGTGAGTTCGACCAGTTACACTGAGGTGAGCTAATGTTGCTTTGGGAAGCTACTGTATGTTAGTGGGATGGGGGGGGGGGTAGATCTGCCAGGCAAATACATGGGGTGGGTGGACATATAGTGCACGTACGAAATGAAGCAATTAAAACAAAAACACATCAGGTTGACTGAAACATTCCTGTAAAACAGAGAGTCACGTTATTATCATTGATTTGGACCTTCTTTAATCAGACCTGCATTGCATCGTGGGTAACTGTCTGGAGACAATATTAATACGCTTCAATTTGAAGCTAATTGATAGGATTTTGAATTGGCTCGTTATACGTGCATTTCTTTGCGATCCTAACATCATGAGAGTGATTCAAACATATTTTGAAGCTCCGGGATCAGACCTGGAATCGAGGCAGCCCTTATAGCCTCATACCAGGTCATTAACAATGCATCGCAGGTATGATTGAAGTCAGCCTTTGGAAATTAAAGGTCATTCACTCATGCCTCCATCCAGATGAGCACAATTAAGAGTATTTCTTTCGACATGATTCAAAAAAAGGAAGGTTTGAGTCCCGCTGATTGGCATGCTTGCGCAGCGCCGGTCCAATCACCACTGTTTGTTATCTGCTAATGAAACTCCGTATCAGACATCTGTGAGTGACCACGGTGGCAAACTGAGAATTAACACACGTCATTCGGTTAATAATTAACTCAGAGAGAGCGGCGGGAGATAACGGGAGGCCATCCTCGGCTTTTCAATCCTACATCCCTCTGCAACGCTGGACCAAGAGGACGACACGACTTGGGAGCAGATTAATTACGACTTGATGGGTAGAATGTAAAAAAAAAAAAAAAAAAAGAGGGAGGAGAAGAAAAAATAAAAAGCATCAGATTTTAGGAAACATCCTTAATCAGCATCCTGACCTCTGGCTGTCAACCAAGGTGGAGCTGTGACTGAATCAGCAACGACTCCCAATGAAATCTTCCCATACGGCTGCTTTCATTAAAATAAATGAGGCCTATTAGGGATAGATTAAAAGCTTTGGATGCCACCCGCTCCCGCGCCCTCGCCGTCGTTGCAGGGGAGATAAATGGGAAGTTGGTTAAGGTGTTAATGTGATGTGAAATGACAGCTGCTGCTCTTGGACATCGATGGCCGAAGTACATCCAGCATGAATTAGCATTCATTACATCAATTATCACATCCAACGTGGCAAATATGTGTTCAACTCCACCGACTTCACGTTGAAGGCGGGAGGCCTGGCTTCAGCGGGAGACTCGCCATATGGGAAGGGGAGATTTACGCCGTGAAGGCCACTTAAGGGCCCGAGTTTGTTTGAGAGAGTCACATTTACGCTTTATGTGCATGTTTGAGGGGGATTTTGGAGGATCCTGCAGTTCCAATGAGGATCACATGAAAGTTTGAAGAGCAAATGACTGAATTTGCAGTCTCGCTCTTTTCAATCAAGTGGCATCTCATTTCTCATAGTGCTTCCTCCCACTTCTGCCGCAGCTCACAAGTCAGCTGTGAAAAGGTTGAATGAAGAACAAGTGACGATGGCGTGTAGTGGTCAAAAACAGGAATTATGCAGTTGCGAATGGGCTGGTGATGCATGTTTATGAACTAAAAAACATGAAACATGACGACAGGAATTCAATTGAAATATAGTGAGATCAAATGACAGGGACGTGTCGTGTTTCTCGGATGAAAAAAAGGTGTACGGGTAAATAAAACTGCATGAAATCTCATGAAAAGGAGAAAATGATTGATCCAACTACTGATGTGATCATACATAATGAATTGCAAGCTCCATGAATAAATAAAGAGGTGGAGGATGAAGCTCATGCACAAGCGCCGATAAAAGCACTTGTAAAGGCTTTTATCCGTCCACCGTGCAGTGGCAGAGCTTTACCTGAGGTGGGAGCCCTTGGGCGTGGCTATTCCGTAACCTTTAGAGTCCAGGTTCCCCCCCACCTTCATCGTGTCACAGGGCTTCCTCTGCTCGATGTATTCGTTCATGGTGGACTCCAGCAGGTAGGCGTATTTGCCCTTGGACTTCCTGACCCTCATCACGCCCTCGTCCGTCGTCCGGACGAACACAGACGGGTCAGCGGACTTCATGTAGGACCACATCTTCTCGAACACGGCGATCTTCGACCTCTGGAGGTCCGGATTCAAAACAAAAGGATGGAGAGGCAGAAAAAGAGATAAAAGAGATCCAAAATTCAATGTCGTCTTACAATAAAGTACAAACATTGAGTATTTCCTCTCTGGTATCTTCATAAATACATCAAGGATTGTTTTCGTATGTTTTGTTGCAACCAACTCGGATTGAAAAAGAAAAATGTGTTGAGCTGCAACAAGGTTAACAGTGTTTGGTGATATGGAAATTTGTTTACGACGCTTTATAGGCTGAGTGACTCACGCAAAATGAGGAACACCTGTTTCCATTTGTCTCTTTTGTTGTTGTTGCGGGTCTGTGAAAGTAAGTTTGGTAGTGATCGCGTGGGGAATCGTTCAGAGCGGCAACAGATTAGCGTGGATGAGGATACGAGATGAAGAAAGGCAGAAAGTTGTACGAAACAAGCACAGTTGAGTCGGAACATATGTCTCATCTCTGTCTTTTCTTCAAGAACGTCCAAACATAGTAAATGTAAATTTAAGTTATCTTCCAATGTCAGTTAAAAACATGCTACCTGCTACATTCAGCTGGTAATTGAAACACTATTCAATCCATCGACCAGCTTGCGAGCGAACGTTCTTAGATTTGTCATCCACTCTGGGAAAATGTCCAATAGTCCAATTCACCATTCGGTCCAAAACTGTTCAACCTTCACGAGTACAGATGAAAAGGACAAAAGTCGCAGCTGTAAATCGTGTTTTTTTATCCGTTTGTTGCAGACTCCAGCACTCCTGAGCTTCCCAAGTGATGCATGTGTGTAATCCAGCATTACTGTCTTTAATCTTATCTCACTGGTATTAGAGCCATTGTTTACTGAGCTGTACCGCTGCCGCCAGTTTACGTTGAGTATTTAACTGGCACAACACGGGGGGCTTTTAGCTGAAGAAGCCGAAGCAGAAACCAAGCAGATTTATCGCAGGGATTTGCCCAGACAAGTGTTTCTTTTTCGCTGCGCGAGACGAGCAACTTGGGCTTCCTCACCCTGAAGAATTCTTTGGTGGAGCCGGCGTCCAGCGTTCCATAGGCGATCTCAGTCTGCTTAGCCAAATCCTCGGCGCTCTCTATAGGGGACACCATCCTCTCCACCGTCAGGAAGGCCGCCAGGTTGGCCGTATAGGAGGAGATGATGATGAGAGTGAAGAACCACCAGACGCCGCCGACGATGCGGCCCGACAGAGAGCTGGAAACGGAGAGAGCGAGAGAGACGGGTCAGTCGGCGGGCCGGTGGATCACGGGAACAAACATCCTGTCTGGATCACCATGAATCTTTATATCCCAAAATGAGTCGATGATGCTCCGACGCAGGACACACAAACGGCGTCAGTCCAGTTTTTCTTCATGGTCAATTGAGCATATAATCAAGGGGAGCAATCTGAAGAACCTCACGATGCTCCAACCATCCAAATGACCTACATTACATCACACTCTGCGTGCACTCGCTCCGTCTTCATTCCACCGGGCGAGGAGAGCTGAGCCCAATCTGCTGGGGGAAGATAACCAGGTCCACAAAGGCCCACTCAGCCTCCCGCCTGCCAAATTAATCTCACTTTAAGAAAGTTGCCAATATGTTTCATGAAACCGTGCGCATTAATTGTTGGGGATTAATAGGCAGAGGAGAACACTTAGCTGCTACTCTAATTGCACTTGCAGAAAAAATAAATAAATAGAATTAAAAAATTAACTGTGAGCAATAAAATCCCCCTGAGACGAATCCCCGCCCCTCTGCTGCGTGCTTGCGCGTCTCTTCACCTCCAGAGGAGCGACGCTCCAGCAGCAACAGCGGAAATCATGTCGCGTTACATATCAGTTCCCCGACAAGCGCGGCGGCGGCGGCGCCGAGTGGCGGAGCTTACGCAACGAAAATGACACAAATCTGAAACAAAAAAGGCTTTTATGATTCACCTTTGTGCCGTCAAGCCAAATGGAGCATGAACATGAAGGGGCGAGATTAAACGCGGAGGGGGAAGGAAAAATAAAAAAAAATAAAAGAGAAGCTAAAACATAATCATTTAAGATGCTTTTCAGATGAAGGGTGGCTGATGAAAGCAGCCATGGAGCGAGCGAGCAGCGCAAACACAGGATGGATGCAGAGCCTTTGATAATCAGCCGGGAGAACGCGGGGCTGTCTGCGGGGTGTGCGTGTGTGTGTGTCGGTGTGTCAGTGTGAAACATCTGTGTCTGTGTGTGTCCGTGTGTTTTGACTCGTTCACTGATGACTGCTCAAATGAGTGTGGGTGAGGTTAAGCTTTGACTGAGCTGAGGGGAAAAAGGAAGCAACATGCTTTCTTCCCTCGGGGAAGCACTGCAGCAAACTGCTCGCAAGCGAGCGGTCGACTCCCCCCCGAAAACACGAAAACCTGCACACAGCCCGGCCCCCCCGACCTTCTTTCTGCTCAGACCACAAAGCATTAGTATCACTTATTCATATGGACACAGCCAAAGGAAAGGCTGTTGCACAGCGAGGTTTGTGATGGACAAATGGAGGATCTCGAGACAACTTTATTACAGCTACTTAAAACACAAGAAGTGGTGAACGCGAGCAATAAGTGAGTGCCGGTTCTGTTCCCCATGTGAAGCTACTGATTCAGCATGTTGGTTATCAACAAAAGTGGAGGAAAGAGGCTCTAATTTGGCTTTAAATCACTGAGGTGCTTCAACTCGGTCACTCGCCATCAATCATGCAGAGTAAAAAGCTTTTCGTTCTCACTAAATACACGAGTGATTCGTTAAAAAAACCCAGTATCTTCACTGAAAATGTGACGACAAACAGCAGAAGAAAATAAAAGGGTTGTAAAATCCAACAGCAGGCTTTTACAGCGCGCTCTAAAACAGCTGATCGAAATGAAGGAGTTGTTATCAACCTGCTGCAGAGCTTCGTGAGAAGCCATTCATTAAAGTCAAGTATTGGATCAGGGCCCCATCTGCAACAAGCAGGAAACGTGTAACTGCAATGATAAATTCAGTGAAGACGGTCCAGGTGATGATGTGCGGATGTGAGCTGGTTGTCCACACTCCATCTTTCACTGTTGTCTGTCAATAATCCCAGGACACTTTTGGGTTAATGGTGGAAAACATCACCATATAGTGGCCATTTATGCATGTCTTTGGGTTGTGAGTAACAGAAATAAAACCATGCAGGCGGAGGCAGAAGCAAGTCAACTACCTTGTGAATATTTGATGTTGCCAGCGCAGCACTTGTGTGACAACAGTTGCGTGCTGCGCATTAACGTTAACTCCCTCCTAATTTTGGGCCCTTCTGCTCGAGGGAAAAAGAAAAAAAGTGCGTCCTCTGAAAAGAAGAAGAGTCGATCTTGGATTGAGGAGGAAGAAGTCAGTAAGAGTTTGTTGTGTTGGACTCCTACAGTGATACAGTCGAGGGAGACGCGAGGAAAAAAGAGAGAGAGAGAGAAAAAGAGGGAGAAATGGCGGAGATGAAAAGTAAACTGGATGGTACCACCAGGGGCAGACAAACTCTTTTAGCTTTGACTGCTGCCGGCCTCCTGAGATGGCAGTAAACAGCTGTCTAATCCCTCCGCTTCGCCATCCCACTTTTTTCTTCTCCCTTCCTCCTCCTCCTCCTCCTCTTCCTCCTCTTTTCTTTCCTGTCCTCCTCCACCCGTCGCACGTCTCCGCTCCGCTCCCTGCCTGTCTCCTCCAGTGCCGGTGAGGGTGGGGGGCTGACAGGGGTTTGTTTTGGGCCAGGACAACAATAGCTTACACCTTGGCGCTGACACTGATGCATTCAGGTATGCACGCACGCACACCGGCGCACTGTGCGCTTCTGAGGACTGCGCCGCCGCCGCTGCCGCCGCTGTGTTTGTGTTCGGGTTTGTGGAAGAAAACAACGGGGTCACCGTTTGTGTGCGACTGCTGGGACGAGGCGCCAGTGTGTGTGTGTGCGCGAGCGAGCGTGTGCGCATGTGTGTAGGTGCAGTCGTCCTCCCGAGCCGAGCGGAGCAACTGGCAAACACAGACCTGTTTGTCTCTGTTTGTTTCCTTTTGAACTGCCTTCCTTTGAGCCTCCTTTCCGCTGCTCATGCATTATTGCACAGCAGCCAACCCCGGCGTCTCGGTGAAACATTAAGTAAGCTGTCTTATTACAGTAAGGGAAGTCTTCCAAGAAGCACTGTAATTTCATAGTCTTGTTAAGGCAATGATTAATCAATTATTCACTCTGCCTCTTTTATTGCATCGCGAAGAAAAGAAATGTTAATGGAAGCAGCAAAGCTGGAGCTCAACGCTGAGAAATAACAAGGAGCGCGGATGCACAACGCAAGTGCTGCAATGATTCACCGATCGGGCTGCCGACAAACATACGTAGAGAGATCGAGCCTCTTGAGCGGGAAAATTCCCTGTGTTTTACACTGATGACGATCATAATCTTGACTCTTTGAAATAAGCATTAAATATGCACATTGCCCTGTTTCGTGAATGACGATTCAGCTGCCGTCACTGCTGTGTTTTAAGTGTCTCACGGGCTGTTTTAGGCAGAAGTTTGTTCAGAGCCAGAAGCAGATGTGTCACGTGACGCGGTCCGTCATGGTTTAGAAAGGGGGAGACAGAGACGACCCCTTTGTTCAGGCTGAAGGCAAGGTTGCCAGGTCTGCATTTTTTTTTCCTAGGGAATTGTGCTACTTTTATATGCAGGTCAAGGCCAGCGAGATGCACTCGATGCCAGAGACAAGTAGCAGTGAGTAACCGCTACCAGTGCACAACACTGAATTCGTCGATAGGCTGTTTGAAGGGCCTTATTGGCTAATACTGAATTACTAAATTTATTTTTTTCTATTACTACTAGTAAAATTAATTCAATAATCTTTACTACCAGGACTTTTCTCAAAAGATTTATTGAAATGCATCAAAAAAGCCCGCCAAAAACCAACAATTATGGAGACTTAAAGTGTAAGAAAGTGGTTAAAAACATTTTCTCTCATGGTGTTTTGTTGTCACTTTGTCAATCATCCACTTGTTTGTTCCGACGCGCTGTACAAAAAGTGTTTGGTCCACTGACTGGTCATTGATAAACAGCCCACCAACGATTTGGAGCAGGCTTCTCGAAAAGAAGCGACAGATATTCTTTGTCTCCTGATTGGTTGGAAGTGAGCAGACGTTTGGTCACCGCCGTGACCTTTCCGCATCAACATGCATCCATCCAGAAGGAGCAGAGGAAATAAGTGTTTAATAACGCAACGGCTGACTCATTTTCGATGCATCGCCGAGAGTCTCGGGGAGCGGCGAGCGGCCGACCATCTCAGATCTGGAGCTATATGATCTCCACCCACAGCTTGGCGGGAATCTGCTGTAGTGCTAAACTCTCATTAGAATTCCCCTGGCTGGCCTCCTCTTTTTTTTCCGATATGCTAATTAGCAATGACTAATGACTTTAGCAAGTGTAAAAAATGAGCCAGTAATGGCCACATTACAATGGATTAGGAATTACAGAGGTTTAAATGGGAGGGAAAATGGCCTCTAATTATGGTGTGATTCTAAGACAAATCAAGGATGGGGAGGGAGTTTTCTGCTACAATGACTTTTTGTTGTTTTTGTGTGTCTTGAAAATTAGCCAGACATCTGTAGGTTCTGGACGAACGGGCGCCACCGGCATCGCCCGCCGCTTCCAATATGTCGGGGGACGTGGGTTTTTTTTTGTTTTATTTTGAGTGGGAGGAGCCTAAAGGGACCTGGGACTGGGCTGCATCCATAGCAGTCATAACAACACCCTCAGTCAACAAACGTGGAGGGACGTGATCCTACATTATGAAAGAAGAATCTGACCAGTCAGCGAGTATCTGCTGACTAATTGGCTCCTGCAGCGAAAAAGTTGGAAGTAAAGGTGAAAACAGTGACAGCGCTAAGAAGAAAAAAAACAGCAAAACACACCGGGGCTTTATTTTAATTGAGCATCCACTAATAAACACAACAAGAAGATAAAGTAAGAGTGTGTTTTGACTCTATTTCTCCAAAACAAAAGTCTTTTTTATGGAATATAATGAAGTCAGAGGTCACTTCTTTAACTCTTCTAGAAGCATTTACTTTCAAGCAGCTCTCAGCTTCCCAAGCTTTGTATGTGCGTGTGTACAGACCCTTTCTATTCTCTCGTGGTGGGGATGCAGAGGTCCGAACGCAGGCTGTGATAATCGAGGTGACTCATTGGATGCGTTTGCAGCACAGGCAGAGGATGATGAGCTGCTGCTTCATCACATTTTGGAGAAAAATGACTCGCAAAAATATGGATTCTGCAAATTATTTGGCGTCGTGGATCATCGGCGCTCAAATTAAATCGTCCATACATCCCGCTTGGTTTAACAGCCCTTTCGGCTTGCTGACTTACATCACGGCGCGTGTACTAATTAGCATTTCCTCGAGTGTGCCTTCGCTGCTTGTAAACGTTATGAGTTGCTAAAAGTTTTATTAGGCCCCCTGTTAGCCTATAGTCTCCTCGGTGGCGGCAAGAGAGACAATATGGGCCAGACAGAATAATTAAGCGGAATGAAGTATTTATAAATGTAATTACCTTTTTGTGTATTTCTGCCTCCATATGGGTCACTGTGGTTCCTGAAATCTCGTGCATTGGAGCCAAATTTAGTCCTCTGCCACAGACTCCGAGAACGAAGCTCCGAGCTGACGTGCCAAATTGGTTGGATGTGCAGCACACGATGCTTTTAGTGCACGCCGGGAGACAGGAAGCGGGGAACAAACACTTTTTCTCCCCCCCTCCCCCCCTCCCCCTCTTGCAGATGCACTTTTAGAGTGTCTGCACTTCTCAAACACTTCAGACTGTCTTGGTATTCCTAAACGAGGCTGGCGGGGATGAGAACATGCAGTTGATGGTCTCTCTTTTTCTTGTCTTCTTTCCTTCCTTTCTTCCAAAAGTCGTGGGTTTGTTTTTGATTTTGTGCACGCGTGCTTTTGTTTGCAGGGTCTCACGACTTATTATCCCGGTGCGCTTTCATCTCCAAGGCCATACCAACACGCGAGCTTTAAGCACAGAAAATAATGACTTATTTCTCTCTCTCGCTCTCTCTCTCTCTCTCTCTCTCTCTCTCTGTCTCTCTACCCATCTAAAGGTCAGCATTACCATGCTGTTGAGTCAAAAAAGAGAATATTATGATAATAACACCACCCTGAAGCAAACGCACCACAAGCTGGTAATTACACTTCTCGACAACACTGAAACATTTTGACAAAAGCAATATGATGCAAAAAAATGCTCTGCAATTGTTTACATCGCGAGCCCTTCATTAGGCAGCGGAGCGACGAGGCGCCGTCGTTCGGCGCAAACGAGCTCGCTGTCTCTTCGGTCGTTCGGAAGCCATTCAGTCAGACTGTAAACGTCGCAGCCGCGGGCGTGCACGTGTTTGCCGAGTGGCATCACGGACGCTCGTCTTACCCTCATGTAACCTGAGATAAGTCAGTGCTGGCAGGCTGCGAGGGAGCGCGCTCGCTCCGCGCCCACACACGTACGCAAAGCCTCTTAGTCACTCCGGCAAGAAAAAAACAGGACTCCAAACACAAATACATCACATCTGCTCGCTGAGAATCAATACCGTCAGCGCGCGAGCGCGCTCGTACGCGGACTCGCAGCGTGTCAGATCTGACCGTTTAATAGCACAAAGGAATGACATGTATGTGCAATTAAGCACAGCTTCACACATCAAACACACTTGAAGTGAAGCTGCACTGCTTTGGAAAAAACATCCCCCCAAAAAAACAACCTGCGTCTCTCTGCGGTTGCCATGGCAGCACACTCGGCACTCTAAACAGTGGAGCCGAGCTGAGGGAGACTTTAGTCAGCTCACTTCCCCTCCTCTCCCTCTTTGCTGTCTCTCTCTCTCTCTCTCT
>JASSRZ010000049.1:2910259-2981794 GCA_032164315.1 Malacoctenus gilli
ACACACACACACACACACACACACACACACACACACACACACACACACACACACACACACACACACACAAACATACTGTACACATTAATGCACCATATACTATGACGAATACAAACATGCAGATCCCTTTCACACACTATAGGAGCACATACACACGATCACACTGGGCCATCTTGACATTATCAGACACCAGCCAGAGGAAAAATTAACATGTTTTTGATGGAACCGAGCACGCACGCACACACACACACACACACGCTTGAGATGCAGGCAGACAGGGAAATTAAACACGCCCACAGATGAATACAGGACAGAGCGGATCATCAGTGATGTTCCTTGGCCTTTTGTCACTGATTAAAAGGAGAAGTGTGAAGAAGTGAAGTGCTTCGCAGCCGCCTGCCTCCAAAAACCGAAAGCACCTTCACAGACATTTTGTTCTCACCTCTTAGTGATAAAGGCGAGATGATGAGTACAGTACAAGTACCTGCACGGAAATGTCAGCAAATTCGCACAAAGCGAAAGTCTGTCGCTCGTTCCAGTTTCGGGTCCACGCTTCGCGCGTCAAATCTCATTTTCAATCGATTCTGCTGCGTCAACGCTGAAGCAGCACCATCAAATTTCACTTACTCAGTTCATGAAAAAAAAGAAGAAGAAAAAACGGCAGAGAAAATGTTCCCAAATACATCAAGAGGTCCTCAGAAGTGAATTTTGGGATGTTACTTTTGGTGAATGAAGAGAAAACGTACTGTCGAGACATCATAAAGCTAGCCTGCAGGCTCAGACAGTCAGCTGTGTTCAACTGGTGCGCTTTGCATCCAGTAACTGGGTTCCAGCACTCACATGACAAATACATGCGAGCATTCAGCTGCAACCAGCTGTGCTGCTCGATCGCTGCTGTCAGAGTCCAGAAAAGAGACAAATGAACTGTTCTTCACTTAACTGACCAAGAGTGGAGGCAAAAAACACACCAACAACCCAGAGAAGCGAGAGTGTGGCGAGTTAGCCACGATTGTAGTTATATACTTATATAGTTAAAAAAAAAAAGCATGAACTTTCAGACACGAAAACCTCACTGAGGTTCTATTCATACTCAACAACCAAGAACTACTGTGCGACAAGTGAGGGATCGATCCACAGAGAGAGTGAGGCGGGTTTAAGAGTGAGCGCAAACGGTTTTCGGTGCACCGGTGCTTTTTCCACAATTCATATTCAGAGCCTAAAAGCGCTGCTTTTTGAAAACAGGTTTCAGAGTGAATAAAAACGAAGACGCTGCATTTTTATTTCTGTTTGGACGCTGAACACGCGACTCCTGAGGTTTCAAGTGGACTGAAACCTTTCCTTTGTCCTCGATGCACATGCATCGGCATGATCGAACTGAACGGTAGATACAAAAAAATCCCGATGCATCAGTCGTGGGATTGATCTCTATGAATCCGGATACGAAATGTGAGCGAGTCGTGCGGCCCTGATCTGACAGAAACACGAGCACTTGCATCGCCCGTCCTTTCAAATCAGGCAGAGGAACTCGTAGCCCTCCAGCAGACGCGGCATCGTGCACCTCCGCGTGTGAATACGAGCCGTGCGAGCTGGAGCAACTAGGTCACCCAAATTTTCAAGGGGGGGGGGGTGATGTTTTCCTTCAGGGCAGCGTTCAGCGGGGTGAAACATTCACCATGTTGGTTTTTCCAAGACACCACGCAGGCACCACCCACCACCGCTGCGCACCCAACATTCGGCGCTCCGTTTTTAGGGACTGTCGTTTCTCAGCGGCGACTCGCAACGCTTCAGCGGAGTATACAGGAAATGAACAGCGCCAGTCACCTTCAGAGGATGCTCTAATACAAAGAGAGATATTTGACTCGGGTCCTTGTGGGGAAGGGCCCTTAAAGCGGCCCTGTGACACAAAGGAAAAGCCGCTCCACCTCTGAGAGATTCAAAGTAGCAGCACTTAGCTCGCCGCTCAATGCGGGTTATGAATCCCGCCATGCTTCCAGTGAAAAAGCGCCGCTGTTACCGGGCAGACGCGACTCGACGCGCTTGTCGTCGCTATTATTAGTAGCGACTGAACTTCACAAAGATGCTGTAGAACTGGTTAATTTTGCAGTCGGAGGTGGAATCAAAAGAATGGCCGCGAGCGCAGGAATGATCTTTTTTGTCCTTTTAGTCACAGTCAGTGAAAGGTCTTGCATCAGCTGAGATTGCTTCCTCCCCATGAGGCAAACAAATGCAAATAATGTACAAATATGCATGAGAATGTGTGGTCAAGCACACATACAGTAGCAAACGCAGACAGACACACACACACGAATACACAACACATGCTGCCCCCCCCCCCCCCCCCCCCCCCAAAAAAAAAATGGAGGCTGCATACGATTTGAGGAGGCCTGGTGACATTTTCTCTCTCTCTTTGTGCGGTGTGTGAGGAAATCAATAGTTATTGCAGATGCATTTTCTGCCCGTGAAAGAGGAACACTCGCACAAAAGGCTTCATCCTGCACGAAGCGCCCGCGGTCTCCAGGCAGAACGCGGCAAATGTCAGGTGGAGGCCCGTGGGTGTGGGGCTTCGGTACCTACATCATGTACTGCTAAGCACCTATGTGCAGCACGCAGGCCTGTGGCTGCAGATAATTTCTCCCTTCTGGTATTAAAGAGCAAAATGAAAATACATCTTTTAAATGTCACCAGATGGAAAGCAAGAAAAAAAAAAAAAGGATTTTCCTGAATCACTGTGCATTCAGAGAGCTACACTGAAGACATTGCAGTTTATGCGCAAGAGAACACGTGTTTTTCGAAAGAAAGAAAAGAATAGGACAACATTCATCAGTACGTAAGAAAAAATAAGCAAATGGTGAAAGATTGTTGAATAAAGTTTTAAATCGATCGTAATGGTGCTTCTCAGGCGGTTAGACCAGACTGCAGAAACTACTCTTTGCTTTTATTTTGAAGGATTTCGCTTTAGCCTGTTGGCGAGAGAGTGTGTAAGGTCTTATCCAATCAAAGATCAGAGAAGGGGGTGGACAGCTTTTGTCTCGGCAGCTCCCAAATGACAGAAGTAAATCGAATCTTTTAACTTCCACAATGTCAACAAAAGCCAGCGTATAATCCAAAATGTCACGCTGCCCCCCCCCCCCCAGCGCTCCATCGACTGTAAATGTGACTGTTGAGTCAGTATCATGATGAAAACCGACGTTTCAGTGTCACATCCAGACCTGCTCACAGTCACACTTTGACGCTGCATCACCAGCCTGTCTACTTTCACAGTAACTCCCCCAGCAGGGACACATGTAGGGGACAGGTGCTGCCACACTGCACCGATACATAATGTATATGAAGCTTAATGTTTAAAGAGACAAGGAGCTCCGTCGACTCCTGACCTAACCCGCCTCTGTTGGTTCAGAGCGTACAGTGATCCTGACATTATCCGCTCATCTCCTCCTGCGAGTCCCCCCGGAAAGCTCAGAACGTCGACCTCAGTGTCTCTAATTTGAGACACTTAATGAGTTTTTTAATTGGTGACCTTTTGAGAACGGTTTCATACCGTTGCTCACGAGAGCCCTCGAGGAGAGCTGACACGCACCACTCAATGCTGCAGCCAAAGACGCCTCCGAGAAGTCTTTCAGGGAGTGAAACTTATTCCACCTCCGGATGGATCAATGGATCGATCGCCAAGACAGACGCCGACGGACCGCCGGACCGACTGACTGACAGACGGAGGGATTTGAAAATCCTGGAAAATACTTGAGGGAGCCGCCAGCACAAAGTTTCCTTCCTTTTTTTGTGTGTGTTTTTGTCTTATAGTCCCAGAAGTTCACGGCCGGCTTTTTACAACCGCAGGAATTATTTGGAGACGGCAGAGTAAAAACACAGCAGTCTGCTACATGACCACATCATAAACTCCCTCTGCTGCCCTTCATCAAACTTTCATCGCCGCTCTGTATGACAAGCGACTGGCAAAACAACAGAATCCCAGCAAACAAAGGGAAAGCGAGGCAACACGTTGCAGCTCTGCTAAGGCAGACAGATATACAATATATGTAGGAGGTTGCGAGTGTGTCTTTGTGTACCGACAAACAAAAGCAGAGACTCAAAGGACTCTGGGTACAAAGACTTAAAGGGGCTCCAGCTATACAGACTCGTGGGCCTCATCTTCAGTCGAAGCATCAATGTAAACCTTCATTTTTAAGCTACTCAAACAGCGCATTTTTGATCCATCTTTGACTTGTAGACGACATCACTGCATCATTAAGATTGCAGTGAAATTGAGGGCCTTGAGATTCCAGCGGCTTCGCTCACTCGTGGAGAAAACATCAGCTTTCAGTCAACTTTCAGGGCACCTTTTATTTATTCACCGCAGCTTTTTTAGAGGTATGGGGGGGGGGGGGGTTAAAAAAAAAACCAGGGCGTTTGAAACAAAAGAAGGCGCCTGTAAGAAACAATAACTCAACCTGCAACTTGAAAGCGTGTCGCTGTGTTAGCACTGACAGTAGCTGCAAGCAGAGAGGAAAGATGTGCAGCTTCAGCTGCAGTCAGACAGAAAAATGCTGCAGCGAAACACCAACTGACTGTTTTTGTTGTGGTTTCAAGATGCAGAGAACAAAAACGGAGTAAGGTCTGAAGATAGCTGGCTTCAATGTCGTGGAGGGAGCTAAAGCCCCCCAGTACTCCATTAAATATACAAAGGAAGTGGTGGAAGCTGCAGGTGTTCAGATGGCTGAGTCACGTTGACAACAACAGTTGTGTTGGGTCACTTTGTAACGTGGCTTTCTGGTGCATTTTTTCATCAACAGTTTCTGCCTCACCATCAACCAGAGTCAGACTTTAGCTAGTATAAAGGTGGCGCCAGGTGAGGCAACAAGTGATCACTCTTTCTTGAGTTTAGCTGAAGGTCGGCTAATGTCATCCGCTCAAAATCGGAAAGCAACAAGGCTGCCCAAAAAGCAAAAGTTTGCGTCCTTTAAGGAAAAGTTTAAGGTTTGAGGAGTTCGAGCAGAAACAGTCATCATCGTCAGAGTTTCTTTGAAAGAGAGCTTCCTTACCGTGGTGAGATATCACAGCCCTGCTGCATGAAGGCGCCCAGAGAAAACCAAAGGGAATTAAAGATGCCAAACTCGTTGGTCTGCTCCGGACTCTGCTGGTTGGCGTTCTGCTGCGCCGGCGTCTGGCCCTGCTGCACGCCGTTGGTGGCCGCCGCTTGGGTGGGACTCTGCGGCTCGGCTCCCTCCTCGTAGTCCTCGGCGTGCCACTCGTACGGGCTGAAGCGGCTGACGAGGAAGAGGACCACGCTGACGCCGATGTAGGCGAACACGATGCACATCCAGATCTCGTAGGCCAGCGGGTCCAGGAAGGAGAAGACCCCCGGTTTGGATTTGGTGGGCTTCTTGATCATGATGGAGATGCCCAGGGACATGAAGGGCTTGGAGAAATCGATCACTTCCTCCCGGACCAGGGTGATGGTGAGCGGCGCCACCGCCACGTCCGCTTTCTGGGGGAAGCACAAACGCGCAAACAGGGAGCCATTCAGCTTCCTTCAATGCTGCAACAACATAACAGAAACCTCCTCTGCTGATGTGTGAAAGAAAAGTTACGCAACCTCATTTTTGAATATTATTCAACTGGCACTGTGGTTTTTCAAACAATCTATTACAAAAGCGCTGGTTACAGTCTGCAACGTGCAAAATTTATTCACATCGTCCTCAATTCAGCGAGGGAAACAGACCAGAGAACCAAAGCAAAGTAAAACGTTAATTAAACTTAGCTGGCTCAGACCTTCTTGGGTTTCAGACATTCTCCCTTTTCACAGAGTGTGTTTGATTTTCCAGTGCTCTTAAGCTTCAAACGAAGAAACAATCCACGACAGGGACTCACCCCGTACACCAGCTCTCCCACCATGCCGTTCCACATCTTGGTCTCGGGGTCCCTGGCGCCGTACTTGCCGTCGGAGACGACCTTCAGCTTGTACTGGTAGCCCACGTGCTTGGCGATCTCGGCGGCCAGCTCGACGATGTAGCCCTCGTACTTGTCGTTCCCCACCAGCTGCTCGTGGTTCTTCTTCAGCATCACGTACGGGGACTCCTGTTGGACGCAAGGCGGTCATGAGTGGAACAGACCGGCGATATCGAAGAGATCTGAGACGTAAACGGACATTCAGTCTATCACAAATACATCGCTTCGCACTGTTTGAGACGTCGCAGCACTCTACGTGATCACTCAAATTCACCCATTCACTAACAAAATCCTTCCCAAAGCCACATTCGCACCACTGGGGGCAACATGTGGTTCAACATCTTGCCCAAACACACTTCAGCTCAGAGATGAGATGAGTTGGGCCTCAAAAATCCAACATCTGCAATGAAAGATGTGCACTAATGTGTGTGTGATTTATTCACAGGCTGTGTTTACTGTACGCAGCATATAGAATACCCTTTACAGCGGGACAGTTTGTTCAGCTAATGAATTGCTCTACAGCATTATCGCCGATTATAAAGATTTAGCATGTAGTTAAGTTTAATAGCGCTTTTGAATCTTGGGTAAAAGGAAGCTATGGATGCATTTTTTTCTCCCCCCGCAGCCATTAATTAGACATCTTTCTGCAGCTTGTTCATGTGGAAAAAAAACTTTCCAGGTCCCAATGTAATGGTTAGTGTGAACAACTGAGAACAAGAGATAATTATATGGAATTACTCAGTATTATTTTAGCTTTGTTCCTCAAAGGTATGCTGTGTAATTTAAACACAAAAGGCACCTGAGTAAGATGAGAGTGTTGAAAGGAGGGTTGATAACATGTCGCGGGGACGGAGGCGCTGGACAGGATTAATAAAGCTGTGAGGACGTCAAATTTGAACCGCAGTGGCACCCATCTGCCAGTGCTGTGTGTGTACGTGGGAGTTTGTGTGTGTATTTACATGGATGTGTGCGTGCACCGGCGTTTGAGGGATACAGACAGTGAAGCCGAAGGCGCTTTCAAGCCTGGCTGACCTTTGCCCCGGCGCCAGGCTGTTCCTCTTGTTATAGCGACGTTTGTTCGTCTCGCGCTGATTGACTGGCCGGGGAAATTACAGCTGACGTGACACCTGGGGCCCCGCTTTGCTCCCAGGAAGAAAAAAAAAAGAAAAAGCGCGCTTCACAGCGAATTCCAGCCGGCTCAGGTTGAACCGTCCACCGGCGCACGGAAGACTTCAATTCCCACAAGTTGTTATGCGTGCCAGGTTTCGGCGACGGCTTTGCTGAGCTGCACAAATCCTGCCCCGGCGTTTCATCGGGGTGTGGTGACGGAAGAGGGAAGGGGGGTGGGGAGGGTTGGGGGTCTTTGTGTGTTGAAGCTATCTGCGTTCTCCTGCTCTTTATGGTTGAGGTGAAGGTAATCATTGTCACACATAACCCCGAGGCCCGCCGGTAGACAAATGGCACCCCGGGGAGGCGGCGAAGGAAAAAGGTCTGGCGTGCAGCGCTTTCACAGGGTGTGCACTTGCACCCGCAGTCACGGGCGAAGACCGACACACTCTCGCAAATTGTGCACCGAGAGACATAGCGTGGCATACAGCGGCTCCTTCGGGACCCGCTCTTATTGACCTCCAACACAATCCACCGAGATCTGCTGTCACTCAGCCGTGATAAATGCGATACAGACTCACACATTTACACACACGGGATCACATAACAAAGAAAACGGACCAATTCTCTCTATTGTTGGTCTCTAGTTTACTTAAACACCAGTGAAGTTAGTTAAGTTTTGGAGATGGCTCCATTTTTCACCTCCTTTTGGCCATTTCTTGCTGTGAGTCGCTCAGTAAAAGCACATTAGAAACCAACAGTGCCAAACTTGTGTCATGCAAAAAACACTGGGCCCCTCATTTCCAGTCACAGTGTGATTCTGGTGTTGAGCGATCATCAAGGCTTGGAGTCGTTCTGGCCCATTAAACCAATCCTGCTGGACCTCTCCAGATCCGCTGGCCCGGCCTGAGTCGACAGACTTGGACAGCAGGGATGGTCGTGAGGAGCCGAAGTGATGTCTTCATGGCAAAACAACTATCCTCTCTCTCTCTCCCTCTCTCTCCCTCTCTCTCTCTGTCTCACTCTCTCTCTCCTGCAATGAATCATGGAGCACAAAAAGTTATAAGGTGTAAAAACTCTACTTCTGCTCGCACCTTATCTCTCTGCACAGTTTCCAAGACAGAAAACCAATTTATCTTCCAAGAAACGGGAACACTGATAGGAGATTAAGTCAGAAAGAGTTACTTTGAGTCTGTACTTGGGAGACAGCAACTTTGGGGTTTATATAAGCGTTTCCACCTTTTTTTCACATTACACATCAGTCAAATTAATGTAACGTAAAGATTGTTTTTGAGTGTTACTGAAATTAAATGTGTTTTAAACGTTATTCTTCTGATATGAATTGGAACAGATTTTGTTTGTCATATCGTTAAAGCATAAAATTCTGCACAAGATACCGCACATGAATGATTGTGTGAATTATAACTTGTAACTTGATATTTACTGAAACGTTCAATTATTCACTGTTTATGCTACCCAGCTAACTTAACGTTGTTAAAGTGCTTCAGTCATTAATTATTTCTCAGTTTTTTCTTTATCTCTATGCTACCTCGCTGTTGTTAGTTTGTGTTCAAGCCACACAAAAACTTTGGCCTTGCTGTCATTTTTGTTGTATTTTGTCTTCCTGTTACAATCAGTCTATCACTTTTTGCCTGCACCAGCTGACTGGATCAAACCCTGTTGAAGCAACCTGCAATATTCAGCTTCTAGTGATAGATCTGTAAATAAATAGCGTATTTCTATTTATAAGATTGCTATTTGTTAATTTCCAAGCTGTCCTGTTCTGTTGTTTGCAGTGTGTGTTGCCTGAATGACTATAGAAACGTTGTTTGTCAATTTTCCCCACATCATATTTTTAGGCTTTTGTTATCAGCGCTTAAAATCAGCTGCAAACAAACTGCATCAGCAATTGGCCGCTGTGCTATCAGCCTAATGGATTTTATTCTGTGTTTACTCAGATTAAACTGATATTGAGGCGATTTCACATCAATTTGTTGATACTTTGGCAATTACTTCCTGTGAATGGCCGATATATTCACCCACAGAAATGTTCCATATCTTAATTACAACTTAGAGGCCGTTCCAGCCGTTTTCTCTCCCATCGGTAATGTCAATATAATGTTGTGTTGGGTTGTTTTCAGACGATGCAACAATAAAGATGAAAGCCCGCCTCCCTGTTCGAATCCTTTTTTCCTCCCCTATTACTCCGCACAGTCTTTTGGCTCCATCACCTCCACCAAGCCTTTATCTGGTGAGCAGTGAATGCCTCTTAAGGGAAGCGCACAGTTGAAATCCTTTATCCCATTAATCCTCACAGTGGAGATCTGATGCACGCACGCTGTTAGGCTTGAAATCTGCTGCATGATGTTTAATGTAAACCGTGTCCTTCAGGGTTTTGTTCCTTCACATTTCCACCCATACGTTGGACGATAACTGCTTTGACTCCAGCAAAACGTCCAGAGATAAAAGACACTCGCACTTGAAACAGCCAGAAGACACCAGGTACTCCACAATATTACTTTTTCTACGGGCTCCCGACACTGAGAACATCGCACTCCTGCAGGGATATACTGTACTTACCATCTTTATCATCCAGCTCTATTTTCTTGCCAGCTATTGTCAGCTTCGCTTCGTCTTCTTGAGAAAATGTCATAATAACCTCGCTGCCAGGAGAGCCGGTCAGATTGAGTCTGACCTAACCTGCAGACCTGTGCACCTTCATCTTTATTATATACACCAGGGGTACTAAATACAAGCTGGCCAAGTGAGGCGGGTCAGTGTGGTGATGACAGCAGAGCCAAATAAAAGGGGAACGAAAGAGAGGACGTATTGACATTGCACAGTTTCAGATCATTTCCAGGGCCTGAGATCTGTTTGTGAGGTTCAGTAGTCCGCTGCTCCACAGCCTCTCCTGCCATGATAGATTCAGTGCTCATCATATTCAGCCTGACCATCTTTTATGTGTCTGACAGACGCAGAAAAACAAAATCTGTGAATGTGAAAGTGATCAAAGCCCGATGCCAGGGGCACGGTGTCCCTGCTACAAATTCTCCTCCTGTAACTCGAGTGTACTGTGCGAGTAAAGTTAGCCTGATTCGGATTCTGTGCAGGCAACAGATGAGGTAGCCGAGGAGCTGAGAGCAGAAGGCAGGGAGGGAGATAAAATCACAGATGCCTCCTGGAATCTTTCAGGGGAGTTGACTTGGAAGACCTGTAACCTTAAAAAATGAAAAAATGTCCCCCTGATTGCACACTGTCTCCGGCTCCCCTCCTCCGTCTGTTTTTGTTTTGTCTTTAACTCGCACTTACCAAGATAGTGGTGACGATGTAGGTTCTGTTCTGCAGCCCGATGGTTTCGTTCCCTCGCACCAAGCTGGCCGTGGTCACGTATTTCTCGTCTTCATTCCAGTAGCCGACCTGGAAGATGGAGAACGTGTCACACCTCAAGAAAACTCCAGATAAGTCAGCAGCCTGCGACTGAATTCTGTCTCCTACGATTCCCTCAACACGTTGCTAAGTTACTTATGTTTCACAGTGTTGCACTGAATGAAAGACTGACCTCATAACAAACACTGGCTGAATAAAGATCATGTAAAAACACTGACAGAATGTAAAATCTTTGCTGTATCTCTAAATATATTTCAGTAATTCCAAATCAATTCCAACCTCCCATGGACCGCCTTCAATATCCTCAGGGCCCATAAAGGGGCCACGAACCACACCTTGCGTGTCACTCCTCAATGTTAAAAACTTAGAAAAAGGACAGAGACTTTAAATCCTGGAGACTTTCACACTTTACCGTTACTTGTAAGAGACCACCTGTTTAATATGTCTCGGTCTTCACTTGGTAAAATTTTTTTATATAAGTCTACACTCGCTCTTGAGAGAGTTTCCAAGTGTAATTAATAAGAGTTTGATAAAGATGAGCCTGGACCTTTCTTGGAAATATTTAATATTGTCTGAGGTTTTAAAATGAGCCGAGCGGTTATTCAAATAATGAGCTTTTCCTTCAGAGGCAGAGAGTCCGAACTCGGAGCCTCGGGCTCACCTTCTTGGGTCCGGAGGGCGCCAGCTCCATGACGCTGACGGTGTAGTTGGTCCGCCGGCCCTTCTCGTTGAACTGAATGTGACCGGTCAATCCATCTATGCGGACCTGTAATGGAGCCGCACATATCGAGCAAGTCACTCAGAGGCCGCGGCGCTCCGCGACAGAAAGGGTAAATAATGATGGCCGCCGAGCGTGCTATTTAAACAGGCCGTCTCCTTCACGTCTGTGCAAGCGGCAGGAAATCGCATGCCGCGCTGACACGCGACGCCTGTTAAATGTTGCCCGTACGTGTTTGCACAGCGTTCATTTGTGAATGTCCGCGGTGCCCGGGCCCCTATGGAGGTGAATGACAGACGGTGTGTGCGTGTCTGTGTACTGTACGGTGTGTTTGTCTTGGCTGTGTGATGGAATTAATTGAGCGAGCACGGTTTCAATCTCCAGCTATCCGTAGGCAGATGGCGAGATTGACTCTGCACAGCCACTGCATCTGCAGACAGAGCCTCTGGCTGCACACGCACACGCACACGCACACACACACACACACACGCACACGCACACACACACACACACACACACACACACACACACACACACAGAAACACACACACAGAGTACTTCTTATTAAATGTCTTTGCTTGATGGTCTTGCAGGGTAAATACATCACAAACATGAATTTTTATTTTTATTGGCTAACACACTCTGCCTTCAGAATGTGGTGCAGTAATTGTGATGTGATTTACCTCGCTGTCTGCGTTCCCCCTGCAACACACGCGCGAGTGCGTCCGTGCGTCTCCATCAGCTCAAGGAGTCTCACAGCCAGTCCAGTATTTCCATTTCCATTGCCAAATATTACATTTCTAAACTCAATTGCTGATGTCATATCCCATGATGATCACAGCCGAGTGTTATTGCCCGCAGGTTTTGTTTACTCGCCGTGATGTCACATTTGATACTGGGGAGCTCTCCTACGACTTAATGTGAACTTTACACGACAGAATGAGACCTAATTTGTTCAGCCAGCCCCAACTCAGGAGCCGTTAGCCAATGTGCCACTCAAGACTTTGCGCGAGCGTGTAAAGAGGGGGTCCACGCATCTGTGTGTGTGTGCGCGCGTGTGTGTGTGTGTGTGTGCGCACAGACCTGCTGCAGGGCTCTCTGGATGTCTATGCCCTGTCCCCAGGGAGCTGGCGGGTTGGCAAGACACTCTCCAGCGTTGCCCCTGCGAGAGATGTCTATCCTCTGCCTCCTTAAGTTCTGGAAGGCCGTGGACATGACTTTCACCCCGTCGTACGTGAGCGCGCCAGTGTACTGCGGCGAGAGGGCAGAAAAAAAGAAAAACCTCAAGTGAGGAAACCAGACGAACGAAACCTCGGAGAGAGAGTCGGGAGTTAAACGTCGGAGCATTCCTGGGAGATCGCGAGCCCCCCCCTTCAAATTTATCTTGATAATGTTGCTTTTCATTAAATTTCGGATTTGCTTTTCGTCCAAGGACATCGTTTCTGTTCCTTCCAATTTTGCAGTCATTTCCTGAGCCTGTAAATACACAAACGCTTGGATGTGGCGCGTGGCTGGTCGGACATTAAAAACCACTTACCGTTTAAAGTAAATCACTCAAATATGATATTATCAGTCCCATTTGTTCATCTAAACGCTGTCACAGCTTCTGTGAATATGATGCTGGCAGGCGAAAAAATAAGCAGCAAGCCGCAGGAAGGAAAACACAACCTCACTCAGAGTGGAAGGCGTAACCGTGAACCAGGAGTGGGTTCATTAAAATCTAGAGCTTACTGACTCACTGCCTTGTTATTCCTGCAGCTGTAGTAATATAGAAATAAAAAAAGGGGGGGAGGGTGGAGGGTGGGTGGGTGGGTGTACCTTCAGTCCGCTCCTGGGCACCTTGGAGTCCTTGTTGTCAAAGTCTATCCACTGCTGGACGACACGGCTCACGGTCGGCTCAGAGTTGTTAACGAGCTGGAAGCCGGTGATGTTCGCGCCGCCCTTCCTCAGGTCTGTCAGGTCGATGTCCAGGAAGCCCTGAGACGAGGGAGAACCAGACGGACACACGGGGGAGCTGAGACACACAGCTGTGGCAATAAATACATGCAATGTGCCACTTTGCCAAAGGGGATGGGGGGGGGGTGTAGCCGCCCCCTTTGGTCTGCATACCGCAGCTCCTAACTGGCGCAGACTGGACAGAAGATGTTAAATAATTGTATTAATTGCCCATTTTTGACTTAGCATTAGATTTTATATATTTAAACATGTTCTTAACAACTTTGGGCAATAAAATCTAAGTATCTGTTTCATTATTTTGATGTTTTTTGTTTCAAAATCGAAAAATCTTCCTTGTGTTGTTCGTCTGCTAAATGAAACTGTCGAACTGTAAGAATGATTATGCCCAATTCAATGACTCAAGGCCTGACAAACCCTAAAATCCCCAATCTTTATACAAATGTGTTGCCGTTGACCTCTCAAGACCCACCTTCAGTACCTTTGGAGCCCACCAGGGGGCCGCAGCACACCCTTTGGGTGTCACAGCCATAAAGAAATAGAAAAACAAGGGCAAAAAAAAGGTAAAACAGGGTGTTTTGTGCATCAGCAGGAAAGTGAGTCATTCGCTGCTGTTCGTCACTTCAAACACCTCGGTGCAGGTCTCTGGTGTTTTAGTGAGATTTAAAACCATTTGATAGGGTGAGGGGATGATTATTAGCGGAGGCAGGTTGGAATTCTGTCTGTTTGGACATTTTTTATCCAGAATGAATGAAACCGACCATAATAAGCAGCGAGGGGGGGTTTCAAGTGGGCCGGCTGGAAAGCATCAAGGGGAAGTTTTAAGGATAAAACTTTGCATTTTACTTTTTTTTACCTGTGCAGTCAGCAGTGCAGGGGGGGGGGATTGTGTAACGACAAAAAATGACGTCGAAAAGCGTTGCTGTTTCACTTAGTGAGGTCGGCCCCCTCTGAACAGACGCCGTCGCTGCCTTTCTCAAGGAGAGGAGAAGACCTCATTTCATGGCGGGAGTCGGTCCGGAGCTAATCTGTGATGGACTGAAGACTCGCCGGCTCCTGTTAACAACGGCTGGATCAAAACCTTATAGACTACTGTGGACAATGCAAGGTACGCCTCAGGCAGAGCAGGATGGAGAAAGAAGCGATTTACTGTAATGGTAACTCCTCCTCGTATCTCTTCTTTTTTTTTTAGGTCCCACACTGACTATTATGTGAGGGAGGCTGTTTTTTCAGAGCGAGAGAGAGAGAGAGAGAGAGAGAGAGAGAGAGAGAGAAAGAGGGAGGAGAGACGGTTTCAGTCCCTCAGCAGGCTGCCTGTCAGCGTGGGGGAGCAGGAGAGACAGACAAGTGGGCTCGGGTGGGAGTGGAGACGGAGCAGCAGAGAAGATTTGTCTGTGATTTGTCGGAGGTTTAAAAGCAAAGTTTTGACTGATGAGAAGAAGAGAAACAAAAAAAAAAGGTGCCTCTCTGGATTGTCTCCTGCTCGCCAGGCATCTGTGTGACAACACACTGCTGCACCCCCCCCCCCGCCACTCGCCCCCCCTTTCTTCCTCGTCTCTGATGTTATTTGTTTCGTGCCATTTGAAGCCGCGGCTCTCTCTAAGCCACGTCTGAGTCAAACCCTCATTTGTTTACCTTCTTTGATTTTCATATCTGTACCGCGGAAACAAACGAGGACAAATAAAGAGCTTCCGACTCGCACAAAGTTCTCTGAAACTGCGTCATGCACTCATTTCTCCTGCCTTGTTTTGTTGGGGGGGGGGAGAAGGAGGAGGTCAACGCGGCGCGAGGGCTCGTTCCTGCGCTCTGTCTTCCTTAATGTACCTGTGTGCGTTGCCAGGTGTTCACATTTCTCAGCTGAATGGACAGAGTTGAGTCTCTTTTTTCTGCCTTGTGAATAGGCTAATGCTGTGCAACGAGCTGAAGAGGTTACTATAGAAACTAGCCTTTGCCAGTGGAGGGAGGGGAGGATGGGGGGGAGGGGGGAGGGCAGACGGATTTCTTTGTGTGTGTGTGTAACATTTAGGTAAGCCTGCTTAAATTCCAAGAGTGTTCCGATCAGATTGGCGCTGAGACGCGGGCGAACACATGCCATTCTGTAAAAATAAAAAAGGGTGCAAGGACGCAGGGAAAGTCGGGGGCTCTTTTTTTTTCTCTTTTGCACAAAAACTTTTAATGGAGCCATTACGACTGCGGCCACTCTGCGTGCGAGCTGTTATTACCGTCCGAGCCTTATCATTTAAAATTAAATCTGGCAAACTGGCCAGACAAGAGAGATGGAGCCAATCTGAAGCCCCGGCAGTGAGAAATTGTTCAAGGCAGCCGCTGAATATTAATGCTGTTATTACCACGGCTCCTGTTGATGTCACTTTCCTCATCGTTCTGTTGTCTTTCGCGAGCGCCGCGACGCTCTGCGTGCCATCTGCGACGAGAGGAAAAATGGCGGCGGACAAAAGCGAGCTAATGGATATAAGTTCGCATACCTCCGCACGCCTGACCTTTTTCTGTCACTGTGAGTCTGCACAGATTTCCGTCTCTGACTGGCACCGTCCCCCCCCCCCCTTTCTTGGGCTGCCGTTATTTCTGTTGCCACGACAGCGAAAGGATATCCGATCTAGCTGGAGCGGAAAATTTGAAGGAGAAGGACGTTAAAAACCTGATAGTTTCAGGCTAAATTATTAGGGCACACAGACAAGTCCATTAAATCGGCAATAAAGTGCTGAAAGTCTGAAGTCCCCCCCCTAAAAGCTGGGTTTAATTGCAATGCAAATTTATTCAAGGTGTGTGAGTCTTTTTTTTGAGGAATAGATTAAAAAATGACAGCGATATCATGGTGACTTCTTACCAGGTTAGCCAGAATGTAGTGGTAGCTCTTTGCATTCTTCCCTTGCTCGACAATCTGTAACACATAAGAGAGGGAAACGGGGTGAATAAAACACTGGTCACACACATGAAGCCTGGTTTTGGTGTGTGTCTGTGTGTGTTGGTGTGCGGGAGAGTGAGGGGAGTGCTTCTGACAGCGGCGCAGCGGCGCAACAGTACAGGATACAGTGGATGACCTTGTGCTGGACACGCAGAGGAGAGCTTTACTAGAAACCGGAGCGAAGGCGCCGCTCTGAAACCTAAAGAGGTGAATCAGAGTGTGAAAGTCAACTTTAAGACAACAGAACGCGCGGCGTCGGTCACGACCGACTTCGCACGAGTGTCCTCGCTTCTCGTTTCCTTCATTGATGAATGATACTGTTGTGACAGGCCCGTCTCGAACAATGTCAATGCCTTTGCCCTGGTGAATAGATGTTATTTTTGCAGCACACACCTACACTTGCTACGATGAATATCAGAGAGATAAATATAAGTATACATCTAAAAAGCAGTAGGTTGGGTCGGAAAACTATTTTTCTCAAACCAACACTTCACTGGATGATCCAGATTATGGAGGGAAGAAAGCAGTTTTAGCCACATTTGAACCTGACATGAGATGTAAATACAACAGGTAAATAATTACGTAAAAAGCCTAAATCCTCACAGTTCGATATTTGATAACGGCGAGCATAAAAGCGAATAGGTTAAGGCGTCTCCAAGCCATCATCAGCAAAAAAACACGCTCACCACAGCTGCTCCTGCGCTAACTAACGACCTTGATTGAGGCTTCATCAACTCGATTCTGAAAAAGTAATTTTACTTCCTTCTCAAAACTTTCTTCAAGCTTTATTCTGAAGCGAGACTGGTCGTATTCAGTGCCGCATTGATTGCGGCAACAGTTAAAGACTGTTAAAATACATTCAGTCTGCAAAAGCAGCTCAAGTTGGAGGTGGTAATCTGTAGTTACTGATATTTAACCCTCTCTGCTTCGCTCTGATGTGCCTCTGCAGTGATGTCTTTACACCGCTTGTTTATAGACTGTAACTCCTGAATGGATCTCCTTCTCCACTCACCAACAGATTACAGATCTGAAACCCCGTGTGTGAATTTTTTTTTGCTAAATCAATGCGCGAATCTGAAATTATTAGCTGGTGGCTGTTGACCTTTGAGAGGCTGCACTTGCACTTTTTTCAGCCACGTTAGCAGACACCTTGGATGTCTTCAGGCAAAGAAAAACCACTGAAGTGCACTCAATTAAAAGAATTAGGAGCAGGTTTCATACACTTCATCATTTTTTAAAAGGTTTCGCCAGGCTGTTGTCAACAATTTTTTGTGAGCGAATCACAGATTGGCTGATCTGTCAAAAAGACTTTCGCGAAAAAAAAAAACAAATTAGCAGTAAAGACGGAAATAGAGTTAATAGGAAAAAGAAAGTTAAAAAACGTAAACAAGCTATTCCCAATTTACTAGAGGAAACCCTCACAGCTGCTGGTGTGTATTTGCGATACAGTATGTTTTTCTATATTTTGCCGTTCTCCTCCTCCTGCTCCTCCCTCTGTGTACCGTGTATTCTCCCCCGTGTGCCCTGATACGATCGCTCACTGAATATTTAAATTATTCACTATAATGTACATTCCTGGAGCTCCCTGGAACTCCAACAATGTCATGAAATAATGCAGTTCTGTTGTTGTTGAACTGTCCTCCCCCACACCTACTCTTCATCTCGCCCTTGTTGTCACGCTCGCAACCGCGGGCGTTCTGGGTCAGCCAGGCAGCGCGGGTCAGGGTCCGTTTGAGAGGTGTGTAGAGTAGTGCCAGAAGTGGTTTATTTATAAAGGAAGCAGACCCGCTGGACATAACTTTTACTGACATTTTAATGTAAATGCACTCTAAAGGAGGGAGGGGGGGGACCAAAAACCTGCTCAGCTGGTGGCAAACGTCTTACTTGGCAGCGGCTGAGTAAAGAGCTTGAAGGAGAGCGTCACCGCAACGAATGTGTCATCGCAAGAGTCGAGTAAAACCAGGCCAAGTGGGCAGCGCTCATTTAAAGCCACGCAGCATCCAATTAAGAGCCTGAGCACAATGGATAAGCGGCTCCGCTGAGGCCCCGCGCATGAACCCACCACATCCTCCACTCGGTGTTTCCGTGAGCGTTCTGCACTGCAGATCCTTCGGTGCTGTAGGTCACGGCAGAAGGTGGCATTTGTTATTAATGGCGACCCCTGCTCAAGGCGAGCGCCGTGGCCAAGCCGCGGGCAAGGAAAAACTGGTGAGGGGGGGGGTGTAAAGGGAGGGGGACACGGGCCTTGCGATGACACCAATACAGCCCGGCGCTCCATCCGCGGAGCGCCGTCGGATGGGAAAGTTTCCATCGCGAGCAGCTTTTTAATTATACATGCGGATTTAAAGAGTCATTCAGAGTTCAGACCTGAGAGAGAGCGGGTCACTTTTTGTCTCTCAGCCGGAAAAACATGCAGAGAACCATTTTCCGCAGGATCTTTTTTTTTTTTGTTAAAGCGCCGTAAACGTTCTCCAAGTGGGCGACACGGGGAGAAAAAATCTGCTGGTATGAGAAGTCACCCTCAGGATACTGCCAGTGACATTATCATTAGGAGATCTGTGTACTGTATGAGATGAATGAGATGAACACGGGAGTTGGTTTAAAGGGCAGGGGAGGGGGTGGGAGTGGGGGGGAGGAGGGTGTGCGTGCGTGCGTGCGTGCGTGCGTGCGTGCGTGCGTGCGTGCGTGCGTGCGTGCGTGCGTGCGTGCGTGCGCCACTGTCTGCGCGCACCGGCAGGGCAACGCGGAGGCAAGGAGCAGATGGCGGTGATTGATGGCGCCCGTCCGAATGAGAAGTTCTCAGGCTTCAGCTTCTGTAAACTGGCGAGAACTGATGCAATAACCTTAACTGTGGATGCCGAACCATCAATAACATTCACACAGGGAAAGCACACAGATAAGGTCTACAGCTGCGTGTGTGCGTACGGGTGTGCATGTAATATTACATATCATTTTTGAATATTTTTTCTATACATATGTGGTTAGATTTGCATTGAAACCATATCAATAAAATATTGAAAATATTCCAAATTTTAAAAAAAAACCAACCTTAAAATTGCTCAAATTTTAACATTAAAACATACGTACTTTTTTTCCCCCAAGCATCTTTTGGGCCATTAATGATTTGTCCGTTTGAAGGACAGCTGTCCGGGGCAGATGTCATCCCATCACGCCAGTTAATTTGTGTTAGCTACGCTACATAGAAAGCGATCTCTGCCTGACATTTCCAGTTTCCAGCTGACTCGTTTTTTTTAATGAGAAACGTGTAAAAGGTGCATCACAGGAGAAACTAATTGCTTCGTTTGTACGATCTTGTGAGAAAAAAACGCAAGATAAAAGCGGGTATTTCTACTGGAACATGGGGCTAGATCATCCGATTTAAAATAAAAGAATGATCCGTTGGTATTGTTGAAAAACATCATGATAATCAGCTGCTGAATAGCCAATATTTGTATATAGTGTGTCTTTTCAGCCTGACTACTCTCGGCTTTGGCTTCATAAGGCCACTAAATAAGACACAACCCGTCGCCTCACATGCTGCACTTTATCATATGGAGGAATCCCGCGTATGACAGGCCTCGTTACGCTTCCTGAGCTAAGATTGGACGATCTCCATCAGCGGGGAGGGGGCGAGGGGAGGGGGGTGTTTGGTGAACAGTCGATTGTGATGGCGAGATCCTTTTCCTTGTGTTTTTTTTTTGTCCCTCGCAGCAGCATGGAGGTGAGTAACTGATGATCCTATCACGGACGAACTGCCAGCTCCAAATGCCAATGCTGTGTTATTTATCTTTCTTGTCCTTGATGCTCGAGGAAACTAAACACTGGCAAGGACCAACAAACAACTCCCCCACTTTCCATTTATATACCCTTCCTGCTCTATTTTGTTCCTCTGCTTAAAAGGTGTTCAGCCTTGTCCTCAAGTGTGTTTCTCTTCAAACTTCTGCCAAAAGGAAAAAAAAAAGTAAGTGATTTTACAGTGCGATTTGGAGCTCATAGCTGACAGTGGAGTTTGTGTGCAGGTGGAGCTGAATGCTTTCAAATCGTCTGTTAGTGGTGAGACTTAAAAAGTATGTACGAATAATCGTCGCAGTTTTTGGAACCGATATGATGAAATGAGCAAAGTTTTTCTTTTTTTTTGTTTGTTTTATAAGAAAAAACACAAGATGACATTATTGCCTGTCCAAGGACTAACATTGTCTTTAACTCTGGCCCCCACACTCGCTGCACCACGTTTCTCATTTCAGTGAAAATCAGGACTTGAATTGGTTCGATGGGAGAGACAAATATTTGAAGCATATATGCACATGACCTTGTTCTTATCAAGACTTCCATTGAGAGTCGTGGAGAGTCCTTAAAATTGTAACTTTTCATTTATCAGGCCATGAATACAAAACCCTTTCATGTCACTTCAAGGGCAACTCTTTTTCTCCGAGGTTCTCTGTAGATACAGCGACACTGTTTGTCAGCCTGCAAATTCAACGTCACGCAACTCCGAGGCAGCCGGGACGAAAAAAAAATGGCGACTGTGCAAATGTTGTGGTGGGTGAGGGAAAAATCGAAGCGGGCTGTACGGACGGGCCAGACTAAGCCTAATAAATGGCAATTATCTTTGAGGCGCTGCCAAAGCCTGGCAGGCTGGTGATGGAGACGCGCGGGCAGTCTGACCTCACCTCTGCGCGTGCGGAGATGGGAGTTGTGAGTACACTGCATGCTGGGTTTTGTCATTTGTCCATCTGGAAGTGTGTGTGTGTAACTTCGAAGTGTATGCCCAGTGGAGTGCGAGCTAATTTGCTGTATCTGACAGTGTATGTGCAGTGATTTGACAATTGGATGTGTGCAGGCAGCAGCAGCCAGAAACTGTGCGGCTGTATTCTACACACTGACACAAATAACGGGATCTCAGCGCGTTGTTTTTCGTCACCTTTTTGAGGATGCCAGTGAGCCTCTCGGTCTCGCAGTCGATGATGATCTGGCCCTCCTTCCTCTTGTCCAGATCCTGGAACACTTTCAGGAAGGAGGCCTCCGTCATGGTCTCCACATTGACCGAGGTGACCAGCCAGTTCCTCTCCGCCGCCGTGTCCAGAACCTTCTGCAGCACCGACAGGCCTGGGCAAGAGAGATGACAAGTGAAACTCCACCATTCAGAGAGCCGCAGGAACTGTCTGAATCTGACAAAAAGGGCTTATTTAGGAGGTGATTGTGTGGGACTTTTTTAAAGCGTCACGCGAAGATGATGCACGGCTGGCCGGTGTTAATCTCGTGGAAGCAATCCAAGAGCGTCTCCATCTTATTAGGCAGTGTAAGTGACGTGCAGGTTAATCTTGTGCTTTGTGTAGTTACATTATGAGCGGAGAGATGAATTAAAGTGACTTTTGAACCAAACAGAAGCTGTGCAGAAACCCAAACCACTCCAGATGAGATTATCCATCAAAATCTCCCCCTGCAGCGCCGGTGATAAAGTGTAACGGGAGGGGGACAGTCCATTAAGAACGCTGACACATACAGGTGCGCTTTTCCAGCTTCGCACACAGCCGGCCTGAATAATCACCGCTTCCGTACAAACAAATAATCAGCCCGCAACATCATCACAGACGTCGCGGTCACAGCCAGCTTCACGTCCTCGGGAGCACCAATTGCAGCCGGCGCCACTCAATTACACTGTCACTGATACGCTGCCGAGACACTCGACTATCACCGAGGAACAGGTAGAGCAGCCAATGAGCTGAGAGGTCGTGCTAAGACAGGAAATAAAAGGCGATTAGGGAACGCATTGATCTCGGGCTCTGATTTACAATCCAACTCAGTGTTGTAGTTGCGTGCCGCTGGCAGCGGACCAATCAGATTGGTCGGGAGCTGGCAGCTGCAGTCGTTCCGCAGATTAAATAAAGTAATTTCCCCAACAGCAGACTGGCAGCCATTACCCGAATGTATTACGGCAATTACAAAAATTCAGAAATGTAAACTAATACGTGATGGAGCTGTGTTTGCGTCTCTTCGACTGAGCCGTTGAAGCCACGGCGGCTCCAGCGCGCCACCAGCTTTACATATTCTTCATGCTTGTTTATTCACGCGGGCGTTTTGTCAGCAAATGCTCAACTTGACTGATCCAGGAACAGGAACAAAGACCTTGTCAAAAGAATGAGAAATGAAGCGGCGGCCTCTGAGCGATGATTGCTGGGACTCATTAGAATGCACGCCAGCTGCTCTCCGGGCAATTCACGCCGCTTATTTGACACGGGGTCGTTAGGAAGTAAAAAAGACGGATGGCGTTTCACCTCCACGTGTGACCACAACACAGTACGTGTAAATACATCAGACAACCTGAATAATGTGAGCGTGTCAGGCGGACGTGGGGATGTTTGTGAAGCGCGGCGCCTCTGAAGGGTCCGTGTCTTTCTTTTTTCTTTCGGCCCCACAGGTGAATAATCGTGCTGCTGGGTGCCGACAGGCATGACAGTAGCCGTGGAACGGATGCTCAGTGGTTCATCATGTCGTGAATAAGATCAGTGGGTCATTTCTCTGTGAATGAAGTGGAGGCCTGGTGGTGGCGGTGAAGGTTTTCAGCACCACGGACAGCACCAGCCTGCACTTTTGCACTCTTTCACCACCACATATGGTTGTTCCTGGAGCCTCGGTTTCCCTGCAAGAACAGTCCAGCTGTTATTGTGACGTTGTTACGTCGAGTTGACTAATTATCCAGGAATTGACATTCGAAGATGAGTCTTAACAGCCTGTTGATAATTTCTGTCAACAAGGTAAACTGCCGACATGTAAACAAACTCTATCGTCGTCAGAGCAGCACGTACAGCATTGAATGTGTGTCCTCATTTGTTGCCTTGCGCTTGTCTTGCATACAAACGACGTCGCACAAGTTCACCTTACACGGAGGACATCATTGCAAGGCCAAAATCAAGGTGACGCACAGCTGTAACTGGAAACAACCAGAACCGTCTCGAGTCAATCGTTAACGTTTAGAGCAGCTCAAATTCAAATAGCAGCAAAAGGTCGACTGCTTCTTCTGTTACTCTATTGATTTCTGCAAGTTAGAGTTAATAAACGAGCTGCAAAAACCCGCCTTTGGATCCTAGGATAAAGCTATGGGGTTTAGAAGAGAAAGCCGTCACGTGTTTTCATGAGAAAAACATGAAACTGCACTCAAAAGCGGCTGTGATCAAAAACTGTGTATTTTCACTGTAAGGTGGAGTAAAAAAAAAAAAGTGCAGCATCATCCCCCACAGTCCACAATTCAGGAGTTCCTGCTTTTTAATATCTGCAAGTGTTTATTTACTTGTTAAGCCAGTTAAAAAAAACACACTTTCACTCTGTAGAGTGTGCGGCTGGGCAGCAGAAAGGCAACATTAAAATTGCAGCGTTATACTTCAAGGGGGAAAAAATGTGAAGTCAACTTTTCTCCAATATTACGGCCGCAGCTCTCCATTATCTCCCATCATACATCTCTTTCCCGTTCACCCCGTCGACTCCCTTCCTCTTCCTCCCAGTTTGCATCGAATAACCTCCCCTGTTCTTTAAGCACGTGTAACGCGCCCCTATAAATCAGAGCCCGCCTGACAGGGACGGGTCGTCGGACCGACCGGGCTGGAAATGGCCCCTCCGAAGGCATCCTGGAAGAGAATAATATCATAATGGAATCTGGCTGTCGTGCACCCTTTTGGCCGGAGGCGGTACGAGAAGAGACCCCGGCGCCAGGCAATCGACAGTGGAGAAAATAACACTTTGTGGAAACCATTTCCTGAATATTGTTTATGATGGGTTTAATGGCCTATCAAATTTGTTTTCCCATTCTTGCCTTTTGGAAATAAAAAAAAAAAACGAGAGGCACATTTATTAGGCGGATGCAGCGTCGTAAGATGCCCAGGCAGATGTTAATAGAAAGAAAAGGGAGGGACCATTAAAGCTCCTGAGATAGCAGGGAAACGATAATGAATGTATGATATTTTCCTGCGTCCCTGTCCACTTAAAATAATGGATTAAAGCCCAGGGAAAAAGTAGTATAAACATATCTAATATATATACATTAGACTATAAATCAGGGCCATTTCCTTGACAGTGAGGCCGAGAAGTACTCGAAAATAGTGAGACCCATGCAGACACATATAATGCATGTGCTCGTGTGTGCACACAAAGTCCTCACAACTAAATATGATTTTTCCTAAAGGCTTAAAATAACCCCTGAGGAAGGGTGACTGCAGCATAGTATCCAGGCAACAGAGGACTACCGATATGGATTTCACTGGCTCCATCCCACAGCTCAATCACACGGGGTGACCCGACAAACGCGCGCGCGCACTCATACAGACACGCGCGTGCGCGCGCCTCTGCGGAAGGAGGCATTTTTGAGGAGCATGTGTTACCATCGTGCATCAACAGGGTTAAGGGGCTGATGCGAGTCCCTCGTCACTTCACCTCGCGCTGACACGGAGGTGTCGGCTTTTTTCTTTTTCTTTTTTCTAAAGCCGAGTTAAATCTGTTATTTCTCTTCCTCGAGAGTCGAAAACCCTGAGCTGCGGCGAGCCTCCATTATTCACACAATTGCATCTGCATGGCGAAAAAAAACCCGCGCACATACGCTGCATGTAAAGCCCGCATGATTCCCGGAACACACGCAGGATACATGCAGCATGGTCACGCTCCAGTACCCACAACACCTGGAACAGATGGCATGGCATTATGGGAAAAAAAAATGCTATACCTGAATGCAGGAAGCGAGACAGGTTCTCCGCGGGGTTTTATTTTGCTCCTCTGTTTATGCACGAGAGTCGGCGAAATGTTAAAATTCGACGCCGCAGAAGCTTTTCTGTCTTCATGTCACACGACTGACAAAGAAACTGCGGCAACTTGGGTCACTGCTGAGGACAGCTCAATGAAAAGCGTAATCTTTGCTTCCATTGTGTGATTTATCTGCTTGTCGGCGCGGGTCACTGTTTCTTTTCTGTGTTCCTCTGTCGCTACAAAGACGGTGGTCTGAAATAAATGTTCAGATGGCTGCTCGCTGCCGCACAATGGCTACGATTGACCCCGTTGCTGTCGCCATGGCAATAGGCAGGCGACAAATAGCGGCTGCTTTAACGACTGGCACTGGCTCCAACTGTGCTCGTGTGAAGGAAGAGGAACTGCTCTTTGAAAGACATCCCATGGTTGCATTACAGATGCTGGTATTTAAAGATAAAGGAGGATGAGTCAGAGTGCGGAACAAACAACTGAATGAGGTTCACAAAAGCGTGGGCACTGCTTCCTCTAGGTGGCGCCACAGAACCTCAGACACGAATCTAGCTAGCTCCCGGACAGAAACATGAAATATGAAACATTTTTTGGGCAAGACAAGAGACAGAATTTGGAATTAGCAGTGGACAGAAGACGATTAGGATTAATTACAGTTTGCTATTTCATAGGCTAGGGATAATCTTTGGTCATACTGTGTTGGCGGCACTGCCAAGAGAAATCAGACTTCCTCCATGATGAACGCAAAGACAAACTAGTTCAACCAAACAGCCAGAATGAGACTTTCATCCCACCGATTGTACACACAAAGCGAGAAGTCTCTTGGCTAATCCAACCTTGATTCCACTACTTGATGATCTCCAACATTTCTAGCAAAGCTGCGAGACTTCGGATGACGAATCCAGGAGATCTTTTGCTCACTCCTGGGCAGCAAGTCACCTCATGCTCTCCTCATCCATCGCCTCCTTTTATAACGGTTCAGTATTTCTTATCTTGTCGTGGTGACAAAGAGAGAGGCGAAGGGGCTCCTACCTGAGTCAGAACTGTACATGTAGACGAACTTGGTCCAGCCGTAGTGGTCGATGACTCCCACCAGGGCGTCCTGCAGCTCCGGCCTCAGCTGGATGACGAACTGGTTGGCGGTCTCGATAGGGAAGGACGGCGTGACGAAGCAGACGTGCAGCGCGCCACAAAAGGACATCAGCATGTTGACCGTCTTCCTGTCGTACAGGCCGATGATGGCGTAGACTCCTTTCGAGAACTGGGAGCAAACTGGAAGCAAAACAGAGAGAGAAACGAAGTCATCATCCATCCTCTCGTGATTATATTATTTTGTTTCTTCGATACATGTTCAGGCAAAATCAGATGTGAACGAGGACACTGTAAAGGATAAACTTCATGGATCACAGGCGCGGATTTTAAAACCAATTCACACTCGGCAAAATATCTATAAACTGTTGATCTGATTGTCTCCACTGTCTTTTCTGTTGCTCCTGGAGTGCTGGTGCTTTAATTGATGTCCTGCAGAATCCCTCCGGTGTTCCAGTCCACTATATTGACTCAACCCTTCATCGATTAGTCAAATAATTGTTTATAGAACCGGCGCACAAATTCGCACCGTTTCATTAGAGCGATGAGAGTAGCCAGAGATCCAGAGGAAAATTGTCAGATTTGTCTGTAATGGAAGAGTCATTAGTTTAAATGAGCTGAACCCGAGGTCGCAGCCCTTAGTTTGGGAAAAAACAACATGTGTGAAACAGGGAAATTGACAAAACCATTGCTGCTTCGGTCTCGAAAGGCACTGAAACAATCCCTGGCGGCACTGAGACGCCTGGAAAAAAATAACCAAAATTACATCAAAAAAAGGACAAAGCAGCGACCTATTTTACAGGCATCGCCTTTTAATAAACAAACGCATCACAAATGAACTATTTGTTGCGTTAAAAACGGGGAGGGAAGGCATCTGTCAGTCTGTCCGCGAAAACCTGAGTCATCAGCTCCGACTCGGTGACATGTTTATGCAGGGCTGCCCGGTCGGTCCATCTGTACACCACCAGCCTGTGTGTTTTGCCTTCACTGAGAGGTGTTGAAGGCAGATTAGGCGCGGAGAGGTTAATCAATGCGTCCCCGGGGCTCCATTGACATTTTACTGGCAGCAGGAGGCGACTTCCATCTCTCATTTGTGTTTTTTTTTCTTCTTCTTCTTTCAGTCAGCCGCTCCATTTTTCTCCCTTTTATTGTGTATATGTCACTCCAGTTTCCTCCACATGTGATGATCTCCGAAAATAGCCAATTTGCGGGCAAAAAGTCTTCCTCGTCGGAAGGTATGGCCTCCGTGCATGCTCAGCAGAGACGGCTATCTTTGCTCGCGCAGGTCCGGCCGGGGCTATTTTCTGCCGTGGCGATGGGTGGGCCGTACTTATCTCAGTATTTACCAAACAGATTGAAGTCGCTGCCTGTTCCCCGCACCAGGGCCAGCTTGCCGCCAGGCGCCGAGGGAAAGACAGAGAGAGGATGGCCCGTACCCAAAACGCCTAACCTGTCACAGACCTGCACCCTCCGGGCAGGCACGTGTGTGTGTGTGACGGAGATAGAGGGGAGAGCGAGGAACTGAGAGGGGGGAGGAGAGAGGGGGGAGACCAGTGCTATCACATAAAGACACACACACACGTGCACACACATAGACACACGCACACATATGCAGCCTCTAGTGCTCCAAATGCTTGGTGACTCACCCTACTTAAAGCAAGCCCTGAAATAGACATTTTGCGCCTCGCCACACTGACTCAGTAACAGAACTATCTCTCCTTTATGGTCTGCACACGCTCTTGCTTGTAAATGGACACTCGCTCGCCTCGCGCTTTCAACTCGCGCACATTATAGATCTCCACCTCGCAATTTTCCAGGACCATTTTCAGCCGCGTCCCTCCCTATCCCACGACCCCCCCCCACCCCGACCCCTTCTCCCATGTTCCGCCTGGATAAAAGGTAATGAGAGCTTGTTTGACTTTTTGTGCAGTGTCCCCTTTTTTTTCCCCTACAGCGGGTTACCGAGTTGCAACACCAGCATGAGTCACTTCTCATACCTACAGTATGTCGGTTCGACTGTTAAAAAAAACAACAACTCGCAGCCATGCGGCAGAGACGCGAGCGTCAACTTCGGGTCAACGTGGCGGGTCAAAATCTCTGCTGGCTCTTCCCGGCGTGCTCTCTCTCTCTCTCTCTCTCTCTCTCTCTCGCTCTCTCTCTCTCACTCTCGCTCACGTTTTATCTATTGAGATGAAAATTATTAGGTTGGATGATCTAATAAAACATGAAATAATACAGGGCTGAATGTCATTAAGACCTATTAAGGCCAAAGCCATCAGTAAAATGTTAGCCAAAGCTGTGGTCCATGTAGAAAGACTCACTACAAATTACAAAATAAAAGTCTCTAAATACAGTAAATTTGCTGGAACTCCTGCTCTTGAAGCTTAAATAATATTACTTTTAACTAAGGCTGAGACAATAAAGTGTTCATTTTCATTCCCTTGTTATAGAGAAACAAAACAACAAAAACTGACTGAGGAACACACTTCGTCTTTACACTCCTCTGAGGGACGTTTTAAAGCACACTTGTTACTTGTGTTCCCGATGACACTGACGCGCATGACGCATCGCCGCTAAGGGACATCAGACGCCGGAGCCCCGGAAAAGACCCGCAGCCCGCTAATGACAAATGAGCCGCCTGAAATAGACGAGGTCGCGCCGCTCAGCCTGGAGTGCAGATCTGAACTCAGTGGCAGCGACACAAGTCTCCGCCGTCCCCTCAATGTTAAACGAGCTCGTCAAGGATGCTTTATTGACCGTTTTTGCCACTTTTCTTGATTGTGGTTGAAAAATAAATCAGTCAAACTCAATCAACTTTAGACTTGATGAACTACAAAATTTTGTTGTTTTAAAATCACAAAATCACATTCTTTTTTGCCAAATACTGATATCCAAAAAAAATGTAATGAGGTGCGATAAATTAATCATGAAGGCTCCTATAAATTGTGCTAATCTTTTAATTGAATCCCACCACTACTTTAAAGTCTAGTGTGGAGAATTACGACTCGGCTTGAGAAAAAAGCCGAGTGCAAAGGCCCAGTGGATACTGTAGCAAATGTAAGCTCAATCTCTTGAGTGCCACAAAACCTCCATGTTTCTATATATTTCTTCTCTCATTCAGCCCTCGGTGTCGGACTGTTTGAACGGCACCTTGGACTGTAACTTTAAATGGTCAAGAAACTCCATGACCCCCTTGAGACTTAGCGCCTCTGGGCACAGACCTCCCGCTCCGAGCTGGCGACACCTCCGTGTGCTTGTCTAATTCGACGCGAACATGACGGGGACATCGGTGTAGCTCAGCGGTCGCGAGCTCCGTGAACAGCGTGACGACCAGCGGCTCGTTAGTGCCGCGCCGCACGGGCGCTGACACGGGAAGCCGGGCCGAGGAAACCTAAAACGGTCTCGAAGACCCCAGCAACACCTGTCCGCCCTGGCACTCTGCAATCTCCTCACCACGGTTACAGCTGCCATGGCGGCAGGACTGAGGTTGCCCGGGCAACGGTCTGCTTCCCTGGCAGGGATTACAGGCGCTCAGAGCTGCTAAAGGACTTCTGGAAGATGAAGAGGGGAAACTGTGAGTGTTTGGACATTTTGTCATAATTAGGTTTCCCCTCAAGGAATTAGCGAATATGCAAAACTGACTTGGATTTGCTAAATCCTTCGATAAACTCCTGGGAAAAAAATAAGGGATGATTTGAGATACAGCTCCACAGCACCACATTTTTTATTTACAGAGAGGGATGATATCCGACCAGTGCATCGCCTGATTGTAATGGATGATAAGGGGGCTGCTGAACTGGTGGGGTTCTCATTGAAAAGCTGATCATCCCGTTTTTAGCTGTTGGTGGTGCGTAGCTCCGACAGCTTTCGCTGCAGCGACACAGTTACAAACAGTTTTCCAAAAGTGATTCAATTAAAAAGAAATACAAGTGACAAACTCATCAATCGCTGGTTCCAAACGGGATTCGTCCAGGTTGGGGTTTTGCAACAAGCTGGAAGCCGTCGGTTGATGAAAGGCAGGCACACACTGGTCGTGTCGCAAGTCCATCAAAGGGCAAATGCAGCGAGTCAGACAATCAATCAGGCGCCCACACACTCCAGATCCAGAGTTTGTTTTCGTAATGACCTTAAATGAGGCTACATCTGGTATATTTGTGGGCGAGAGCTGAAGAAAACAGACAACTACACCTACAAATCGCTGTGAGGTCAAAGTGGGAACCAAAAACACCACCCCAAAATGAACCTGAGAGCTGAAATCTCATTGGTTAAGCGACCGACAAGACATTTAAAGGAGCCAAAATCCTCGCCAGATGCAGGAGCACCGAGGCAGGGTCCAGAATAGAAATGTTCACCCCCTCTCAACTTTTCCTATGAATGAACAAGTTGATTTGCATTTGTTGTGGCCGACGTGTTTTGGGCCCAAGGGGAGAGAAAGAGTGAGAAAGCGAGGGAGGGAGAGAGAGAGAGAGAGAGAGAGAGAGAGACAGAGAGAGAGAGAGAGAGAGGGAGAGAGAGAGAGAGAGAGAGAGGGAGAGAAAATCCTCTCAAATCCTGAAGGGACTGATACTCACACAACAGGAGGAGCTGTCAGAAACAACTCACGCAACTCACGTCTTGCCTGTTCTCTGTTTCCTGTGCCCCGCAGCTGTTCCTCTGCTTAGCATGAGCCAAATATCAAATGACAGACGTGTCTGTGCCGGCTGCACAAAGAGGGCATGTTTGTGACAGTTGCTCCTGCATCTGAAGTTGTGGATGATGGGAGGGCTACGAGGCGGGGTGTTTGGCGAACGCCGCATCCTTCGTACCAGTCATGAATGTTTAAGTTTGAAATTTTCGGGGCTTTTCGACTTGACAACTAAATAAAACATCGCGCTAAACACTCCCCCGTTTCGTAAGCATCAAACGGCATTTCTGAAGCTTTTGATGCGCAGGGGGGAAAAAATGGTTAATATTTGACGGACGTTTGGGGAATTGAATAAAACAAAATATTTGATCAGGCTGTGTTCAGCAAAGAAACGGAGAAGGCGCGACATTGATTGAAATGCGTGTGTTCTGATTGAATTCACCAGGAAGTAGCGACAAATCTGAGTTGGTGTCGCAGTCCTGAGACGCGAAGGTGCCCTTGTCCGAGGTAGCTGCTTCCCAGCTGCTCCACATGAGCTGCTCATTCACCTGGGCGCCAGCGTTACAGAGCAGATCCTTTGTGGGTCGAATGAGTCTCTTTTTATCTCAGCTCTTTTTAACAGCCCCCCCCCCCCCCCAAAAAAAAAGAGGAAGGAAAAGAATCAATGGAGCTGAACTGAATGGTCCCGAGAGCACTCGGATGTATTTTGGAGGGGGGGAATTCACGCAACCGCGTCGGCAAAAGTCAATAAGATGAAGGTCTTTTCTTTTGTTCCACGAGCCGCCCAAAACAGGATCTGCAACATGGACTCCGGGCGTGTTGACTGTGGCCGCGTGCGAAACCGCAATCCTCAACGATCTTTTTACACAGTGTGTTCCTCTACAACACGCCCACATCGACACACACACACACACACACACACACAGAAAGATTGAAGGTCTGCTACTACTTTCCTCTTCTGGGACTTGCATGTTATTATAGTGCGCAACATTGAGGTCAGCAGAACGGAGGGGATTTATCAGCAGCAGGAAGAAGCCAAGCAAGCGAGTGTGCTGATTGGAGGATCCTCCTCCAGTCGGCCGCAGAAATCTCTCTTCTGATCAGTCCGACACGCCAGGTGACTTCACAGAATGTGACACTCCATTAAGTTGGTCATTTGGTCCACCAATCTGTGCTACAATTTTGTTTTGTATCTATCTTTTGTGAGTTATTGATCGCTAAAGCCTTCAGAAACGTTCTTCCCTGTAGTGAGAAAAAAGAAAAGAGTAGAAAAGTCATGTCTTTTTCCTCTGGGCATCGCACGACGAAGACTGCGAGCGGCGAGCGGCGAGCTGCTAAATCCGTCGCTGCTTCTCCTCCACCTCGGCGTAACCCGGCGAGATTGATTCCCAGAGTCACACCCCGACTTCATACACTGAGGCTCCGTCTTGCAACAACAGCCTGGTTCGTACTCTCCCCCCTCGACACCACGAGGCCGCGGCTCTGCGTCTGACGTTCCGGGAGGTTGGCTCTTTTCTCTCTTCCTCGCTCAATACTTAGTTAATCGAAAGAGACCCGGAGAGCCGACTAAGAATACCAGATTCAAGGAATATTTGTTTACAAAAAAATGATTCGATTCTTTACAGACAAAAGAAAAAAAAATGCCGTCTCCAGCACAGCTCGGTGTGACAACTTCAAAAGTTTTGTTTACCCCAAACGATTCCAATCCCAGGGAGGAGATACTTATCATCACAAAGAGCAGCGCAAAGCAGCTCGGGATGTTTAGAAAAGCAAAAGAAGATAATATGCTTTTTTTCCCCCCTGGAGCCACTCGAGGGGCAACATCAAATAAGGGAAAAAGCGGTCTGCCGAACGGTCCAGACTCGCTCCGGTGAGTGCATGATAGCAGCGCTCCGACTGGCTCCATGGGTTATTCTACCATATCAAAAAAGCAGATCAACATCTGAGTTACAGAAACGACTAACAGGTTTGTGAGAGAACCGTAAACTGACAGGAAGAACCAACTGCACTGAAGAAATGTACCGTCAGCCGGTTCAAACTGAAAACGTTTTTCCTGCCATGAAAACGGTGATAAAAAGTAAACCAGACAACCACCCACAGAAAGTCCAGCACATGCATGTTTTGCTGAGCTGGGTCATAGGAAGCTTTATGTCGTCCTTACATTGGTCATCTTTACCTTCTTCAACCTCATGGTTCCTCTTTCAGGTCACAAATCCAACAACACCAAAGGATGTTTAAACAACATTCAGCAAAACCGAATGGTCTAAGTCTACTCAAACAGTGATGAGCTGGTTCTTTTATTCTGGCATCACGGTGTCCTTTCCTGCCATCTTTGTTCTGCCTATTTCTGCATAAAAAGAACTACACTCAAAGGATTGTAAAAAATAAATCACAAACAGTTATTTATTTGGAATTTGTGGCTTTAGTTCACTTTTCAGAGGCACGATTTTCCCTCATTTGCTCTCCACAATCTTTCCCTCTCGAAGACAAAACGGAGGAGAGCAGCGCGGACACTTCCGTCACATCAGACGGTAATATACACCACCTCCGCAGGGGTGAGGGGGTCACTCAATCAGCCGGCGAACATCGCGGAGGGAGATAAACACATTTGACACCAGACACTGGAAGACGCGCGCGGCTTTCCTCCACTCAGCCACCCATGGCTAATAACTGCCGGATAATGCGTGTAATAAAAACAGAGACCATGTTGTGGTCCCTCTGGTCCCATCCATCTTCTTGAGAGCTAATCAGCTATGTTAATGAAAGGCCGAACAGAAGAAGTCAATAACCGAGTCGCACGCGGAGAGAAGCTTTCGCTTCTCAGGACGCGGGCGCTCCACAAACCCGACGAACGTCTCGGTTCGAAGAAGAAATCAAGTCGGTGTGGTTTTGACAGGGGAGCGTGTCACACACCCGGCTCCTGCTTGTGAAGAATCCCTCAGGTGATGGGCGGGCGGGCGGGTGAGGCGGGGTGGGGGGTGGTAGGCCCACTCGGAGAGCCCTCCAACACAGCATGACTCACACAGCGCAATCAATCTCCTTCTGTGCAGAGGACAGGGGGGGGGCCCAGGGGACCGAGACGCAGCACCAACCACGATCTGCATGAACGTCTCCAGACATGACGGAGTGGGAGGCGTGTCTTTTTTTTTTTCTTTTCCTTACCTCGAGAGCAGTTTGCTTTGGGATCTCCTGCAGAAGATTCATGCCGAGCGAAAACGTTTACCGTCGGGGAGGGGAGGACAAAAAAAAAGAGAGCCAAACTATCTTATCCGTGCGTATTGGAGCGAGCCAATTCAGATGTATTTCAGAGGATTTTAGGCGGGGGGGGGGGTGGCTAGGTCCTGCCTCACTGATTTCCCATCTCTCCTGAGTACCCATATGCCCCGTGGAGTGTTGCACTCCAGAGAGGTGAGCTCGCCGCTCCCTGGTATAAACAGCTTTAGCTCCCCGAGCTCAAGTGAGATTTACTGCCTGTGCAGGAGCAATAAAACGCTGTTTATGTCACTGTTGTTTCCACTGCGTGTGGCGAGAAAAAAAAAAAGAGACGAAGGGAGGAGGCAAAAATGATGAAAACGCAATGAAAGCAAAGAGAGCAACACTAAACTCCTAAATCTCACCCGCTGGGGGGGTTTGGAAAGAGCAGCTATCAAAGCAGTTGACCAATCCACAGGAAGGGAAAAAAAAGAAAAAAAACCTCTTGAAATTGTCACATTAGGGATTGTTGAACGCTCATGAGAGATTACATTTGTTGAAAGAGGCTAATGGAGGTTAATAGGAGGCAGCCAGAAAGCAAGAGTCCTGAAAAAACATGGGTGACGGCAGACAGAAGGCAAAGAAACAGAATGGTTGGTGCCTGCGAGAGGGGATGACGGGGGAGAGCGCCGCGAACAAAGAGAGCAGATGCCAGCCGAGCAGTGGGAAACAGAGAGACCACACGGCGAAATCGAGATCTCTCCCTATTTTCTCTAAGTAATAAAACAATGGCACCGCGTCGCCTCATTAAATGGGTAATCGAGGGTGTGAGAGCCCCCCCTCCCCCTCCCCCCGCCCCCTCAGCTCTGAACATCTCTCTCTCGTCCCGCGTCTCACTCTCTAACCTTCTCCCGCTAGGCCATTGTCTCCCCCGCCAAACTGTTTCTCATCACGTTTCCAATCTGGTTTGCCGCGGAGCCCCCGCCCCCCCCCCCCCCCGAATAAACGCATTACCTGGGCATTGGGTCAGAAACACGGCCCAGACCAGCTCCTGTCAGGGGGTACGCAAACTCCAATTATCTCCTTAACAATCATCCCTTCGCAATTATCCTCCCCATCTGCGTATCACTGTCGACAGGTGCGGGGGGGACGGTCCCACTCGCCCACTTTTTCAGCTCTCTGATAGACAAAGTGATGGAGGCGGAGAGCGGAGCGGGAGGCGATCCCAAAACGCAACCAGCATCTTAATTCATTACAAAGCTCCGTGTAAATGAACTGTTTTCTTCAACCAATTTCAACTAAACTACAGGGAAATAAAGGTGATCTTTATGAGCACAGCCTGGGATGCCTCATTTAGCTTCTGTTTTCCTGCATCAGTTACAAAAAAAACCTTGAAAGACTGCTGCTTTTTGGGCCTCAAGAGTTTGCAGGTAAGATGATTCGTTTGACACCTTAATGTATATATATGTTGACGTTTCTACGAACAACAAAAAGTTGACATTATTGTCGGTTCCGGACTGGAAGTCGAAGTTCCCGCTCTTTTCGTGGAAATATTTCCTGGGAGCTTTTTGAGGCATCTCAGCTGAGGAGGAACAGGAAGTAGGAAGAAAAAAAAGCCTTCATCCTTCAGACTGGTACAGAGTTACACTTGAGTTGGCAAATGTTTTCACATACTATCTGCTGAGTGATGGTTCTCCTTAACAGTCGGGTCAAATGTCAGAAAAAAAAAACCCTCAAGATCTCTTTTAAAGATTCTTCAAGAATCCGTGTGGGCAACGCAGTCTTGACCTTTTGACCTTTGATGTCAAGCATCTATCTGTGGGAGAATAAAACTGCATCATTGAATGAGATGCATGCAGATATGCAGTTAATAGAGAGAAAAAGGGATTTGTTCGGCGTTTTGGTACCAAGCCAGTGCCGAATTTCTCAGTTGAAATACAGTTAGTGGTGCTTTTGGGAAAAAAACGTACAGAAGTGTGAAAATGTGCCTTCACACAGGAAAGGCTTTTTCTGCATTAAAACGAGAGTAACGGCATGATATTACCCAGGTTTGATCAGTGTGAAAGTGAACAGAACCAAACTGAGGTGTCAAATTTGCTCTCTGATGAAACTTTGTCCTGCAGCTCTCCTGGCGTGAAAGCGCCCCACAGGTGCAACTTGTAAAAATACACACGACACGTTGTGCCCCAAGATCTCCATATTGACTTTTCACGCTAATCTTTTCTCCATTGTCTGCTAATCCAAATTTAAATTTGATTACACAATGCTGTCTTTTTCCAGCTCAGTGATGTGTGAGATGTTAATCCAGCTGCAGGTGACAGAAGCAACAGAACAAACTCCAAAGCCAAATCCGTCACGGTAGATAAATTTAAAACTTCCCATTGTTTTTCGCGGCGCGCTCGTAATCCTAATCTATTTGTGCTCGTCCCGTTTTTGTTTGGTGTGCCTCTCCAACTTAACGCAACTGTTGCAGGCCTGGCGTCAAACGGCGTCAGTCGTTTAGCAGCGGGAGCATCTGTGCGCCCGCGCCGCGGTGACAACGGCAGTCTTGTGCTGTCAGCGCAAGAGCAGTTGCTCTATGTCACGCTGTTTATTATGCTTGTAGGCTTTGTTCCTCATTAAAGTACACAGAAGCTCCTGAGATGTATTATGTGACAAAAGAGGGACTTCACTCCTGTCTTTGCCGCGAAAAACATGACAGCTGCCATCATCCGGCGCTCGTCTCCTCCACCCTGCAGTACAAATCCTGGTCCTCATTCCTCCAATGAACACATTGTTTTCTAATTGCCGGCCCCGCGCGTCTGGGCTCGGGCCCGCACGTCCCAGCTGCCGCCGCCTCGAGAGACGACAGATTTGCTTTAAATACCCGGTGAGCCGGCGTGAATACTGAGGAGGATCGGATCAGGCTGAGACAGACAACGGGACGAGCAAACAGTACCTGAGTGGACACAGGTACCGTGTGTGTGTAGCTAAATGAGACGTTCGATAAAGGACCGGTTCGGCGCAGAATTCCCAACCCTCCGGGCACTTGACGGCCATCGGAGTTCCTTTCCTGCTGAGAACAATTCTTCAGGAAAAAAATCGGCCACACGCGAGTGCAAAAATTAAACGACGGGGGTCGCTTGTTTCCCCTCTTCTCAGCCATCACTCCTCCTCTCTACCTTTCCTCCATCAAGCAACACAAACACAGCGAGGAAAAAACAATCTCTGCCCCTCTTTTGGGCTCCACACTCGATCGCGCCGCAGCTTGGGGAGCCGTTTTGGCTGATCTACATTGATTGCTGTGGGCCGGTCCTCCTTCCCCGGTGCTCCAAAGCATGAAAACAGGGGGAAAAAATACAAGCTTCTTCATTCATCAAACCAGCACCTGCCAGTCTCTCACCCTCGGGAGCTACAGTCAGGCTCCCCCTTTTTTTTTTCATCTGCCTGTTTTCTTTGTTTCCTCCTCGACAACGAACTGTCACGTCTCAGCAGTCAGGCGGGGCCGGCCGGCCGGCCGCTGTTCGTCCGCCTTTGCCAATAACATATTGAACACTGGGTAATCCCTGTGAACATGCATGCACAGCGGAAGTCAGTCACCCCGGCGCTGCCTCAATGACTGACACAGCGGCTGCTGCACAACAGAATACAACACTCCAGAGCCTCGCTGACACCCGGCAGCAGTCACCAGGCCTGAAAATGCAGCTTAACACCCCACTCCCACTTAATGCCTTCACCGGAACTGAGACACTCCGTTCTGGGCTGCTTCTCTGCCTCTGGAGGTGGAAAAGAGTGAAGCAAAATGGGGTGTAAAGAGAGACACACACATACACACACAAAAAAGGAGGAGGCATCGGAAAACAGACGCTTCTTTTCGAGTTCCTCCAGACAAACCCCATTTAAAAAAAGCTGAGTTTCAGGCATTACAGTGCTCAAAAGAGTCAGCTCCATTCTCTTTTTTCTGCTGGGTTATTATTACATATTTATGCTCATAACTCCGTGGAGTGATAGCTTTGGATGTGCTGCATTGAATAATACATTAAATGCATCTGCTTAAGCTCTGTCTCTTGTTAGCTATTGTGTGCATGCACAAGTGTGTGACCACGAAATGTTCACACGCTCGCACACATTTCTGTTTAGCAGGCAGACCCTGATATTACACCGATGGGGGGGAAACTGCAGGCAGGCAAACTTTGCAAGAGGAGCATGGGGAGGAAGCACAACGCAGCAGTCCTGATGCACTTTGCATTCACCCATTCACTCACAAACTCGCACAGCAGATGCCAAGCAAGGTGCACACCACTGGGAGCCATTGGGGGGCATTCAGGGTCTTCCCCAAGGAGACTTTGACGGGTAGACAAGGACGAGCACCTGCTCCATGGAGTAAGTCACAGCCCCCCTCAATGGGACGTGATGTAAAAAGGCTCCTCATACATGTTGAAGCGCCAGGCAGTGACTCTGGTTCATGTGGGAGAGAGCAGGATAATGATCCAAAGGTTGGCAGTTTAAATCCCTGCCTTGCACGAGTCCACAAGTGAAGGTGTCGTTGAGCAAGATTCTCAAATCGCTCGACGGTTAAGAGGTGAATATAAGACAGAAGAAGAGAAGACACTGTGGGACTGACTGTTATTTTGAGGAACAGCTATAATGGAGACAACAGGATCTAAAGTTTGGAGACTGTTGTGGTTTTGTGAGGGCGAAGCCAGCTGGCCAATAAAACGACTTTTTTTTGGGACAAACTCTCCTTTTTTAACCATCATAGTTAAAAAGCTTTAAGTGAAGAAAAGCAATGACTGGTTCCAGGTGACTATTTTCAATCCAAGAAGTAAGTACAAAAGGTTTACATTTCCATACATAGAAACAGTCGTTCAGTCCCCATCTCTCTCTCTCTCTCTCTCTCTTTGACTGGAGAGTACTTTGAGCTGACGATGCAACATAGAAATAAAACTGAATTGAATATAAAAATTGAAATCAGGCGCTCACAGCAGGTTTAACCATGTAATTCACTTGTTTCCTTTGTCAAATGTGTAAGTCAACATCGTTTCCTTGAGACTCCTCCTTGATTTTCATGCCCGGTCGGACCCCCTCAGTCACTTTCGCTACCCGTCCGGTTTGAGATGAATTCGACAGTTTAATTTGTGATCTTTGACTTGTCTGCCGGGGTACCTGGAAAAAGATCCTCCACACGTTTCCACGACAGAAGCCCATCTTTCCGTCTCGTTGTGTCATTTCTGAGAAGAAGTTGATAACGCGGTCCAACCCGACACGACCAGGTCACGGCCTGAAGCCACTCTGGAATATCACATCACATGTGTGGCGTCTGTGCCTATTTTAAGGTGAGTGATGACGCAAAGGTCAGAGTTAATTGCGACGATGCCACAAATAAAGATACGTATCGAAGGCGCCCGTGATTACTCGTCGAAACGGGTCGCGTTCCACGTCCACAGCTGCACAACTTGTTCCACCACTAACGACTCAGCCTCTACCTGCGAACTCTCTTCAACATACATACCATCCCATCACCGCACAGTTATTAATATCTGTCCTCCAGCCGTGCCTGAGGAAAACCATGCGCCCCCCCTCCAAACCCCCCCCCCTGCTCCCCCACCTGTGCGCCATCGATCGACCGAGGCACCCCTCCGTGCAGCGCTCACCTCATTGATCACCGCCGCCTCCCAGATCCCTTTCCAGTGCTCTTCAAGCGACCCCTCCGAGACCCGGGGAAATACCGCTCGCACCTGGGTGACAACACCAATCGTCGTTCCCATGAACACTAATTAGTCCTAACGAAGGTTCATCATCAAGATGGCCGACGTGGGCACAAAATCAAACGCCGGTTTGGAGTTCACTGAAGCCAAACCCACATTCAATTTTGATCGGCGGTGTCTGAATTGTAACGGGGGGGGGGGTGGGGGGTTGGTTTTTTTTCGCCGCCACGTCAGGTGCAACGTTCCGTAAAAAGACTTGCCAAAAATAGCCGCGGCTTAGCCTAAATCGCACCACACGTGGGATATCAAAGAGAGAAGTAGATCATATAGGCGTGAGCCGGCAGGCGCGCTGACATGAAGCTAGTGAATCAGTGACGTGCGCATTATAAACCAAGTCAATAGCAGATTATGGTAATGTGATATCTAACTGAGGGGGGAACAGTGACTAATATTCCCCCGTGTACACACAGCATCCCTGGCAGTTATTTTTACCAACGGGAAAAAAAACATGAAAAACGGTTCGTCCAGGAAGGATTTCACGGGAAAAACACGGATCCGTCTTGAAAAAAACGCCACGGTGATTAACTAGAAATGGTGAATTTGATGCTCTCTGACAGGGTTTTGTCCATAAAAACAGGCGGAGGACTAATTAGCCTCAGTAACCTGCGACGGAAAAAGATGCCAACGTCATTCCGACCCCGATGACTTCACAGGAGGCGAACAAAATGAGTCACATGGTGGAACCATTCATGGCGCTTATCTCTCGTGGCGCTGCAGATCTCCTGCGATTGTTGCCTCTTTCAACTTTACCCCACTTCACCCGACACTCCCCCACTCCGACATATCCGTCCTCTGCCTCCGACTCTTCAGGCAGGTGCCAGGGAGTGTGTGAATGTGTGGTAGGAGGCTTGGATTCTGGAGGAAGTGGCTGGTCATAAGAGCCAGCTGATGAGTATCACCCTCATCCGGAGCCTCATTCATCCCCGTGCACAAGGGCCCATTCAACCCCCGCGGCTTTTCACGCTCGTAGGACCCCCATGAGCCCCCCGGGCATGTTCCCACACTCGCACGCTTTACAGAGGTGAACTGTCACTCACTCAAGACATCCCACGTAGATGCCAGAATGGGCCACCAGATGCAGACACACGCACCCCCCCCCCCCCACACACACACACACACACACACACACACACGAGCCGGCTAAATAGAATTTCAGGAATAGGCTGCTTCTCTCATCTGACTCATTATAAACAAGCCCCGGAGGCATCCTCTCTCCATTTCTCCCTCGCATGCACATCTCTATAGCCTCCACATCCAAATACTCCTTTAGAACAAGTGACACACAGCAGGAAGAGGTGTCATTTTCATTTTTGTCACCCCCCCCTTTGGCGCTGCATTTTTCTGACACGCGTGTGCTCCAGCCCACCACCGTTGCCCATGGACGGCAGCAAACATGCGCAACATGAGGAGGAGAAAAAAAGAGGGACCGAAAAAAAGAAAGATGTCAAATTTGCACATGGCACGCTAAGATGGATGACTGGATAGAAAGAGCACACAAGAATAAATCCCTGAAAATCCCCCGAGCTGATGGTGACTGGATGTACTTAAGCTTCGGTAGGAAAAAAAAAAAAAAAAAAAACCTGTTATATTGGCAGTGATCCTTGATCAAACAATCCAACGGATTCCTGAGAACTTTTACGTCAGAATATTTGCGTTGTTGACGAGATGTTTGTGTGTCGGAAGGGGGGGGGGGGGGGAATCGACTTGGTGACGGCTTATTGAAGCCGCTCCGTTAATTAACTTAACGAAAAAAACACGAGAAGCGCTGTTAACGGAGAGGACGCCATGCGGCACATTAGCAATTTGAGTTGTTCTTTAACAGTCTAATGTATATGCAGCTGTCTCTCCCCTGGCTGCGCGCTGCTGTGACAAAGACATTAATGTAACACCTCCTCCTCCGCCGCCACCCCTCCACCACCCTCCACCCCGCCGCTGTAGGCGACGCGTTTGATCCACCAGAGAAATTCCTGCGAGCGTGCACCGGCAGCCTGCACCTCACATTCACATCACACTCCTGTCTGAGCAGAGGACAGTCTCATTAATGAGGGCATCTTGGGTGTGTTTACATTTCATTACACAGCTCTGCCTGGCTCCCTCGGCTTAAATGACTGATGGGCGTGTGAGCGTGTGTGTGGGTGGAGGGGTGGGGGGGGGTTGACGGTTGAGGTGTCGACAGGGGACTTTTACAGGCCTCCAAATATTGTTCCAGGCTCATGTTGTGAGACATCTCATTATGATGCGCCCAGAAAAAGTCACCCCGGGGTAAGATTTTCACTCCATAAAACCGGGGGAGGTCTTACGGATGGACGGCAGCATTATGCTAAATAATCCTTCCTTGCCAAACTGTAACCGACAGGGTTACATATTCTTTTAGTGGCAGCGCTGTGAAACCAGCCAGCCAGCCAGCCTGCCAGCAGAGCAGGTCTATAAAAGCCGCACGAGTTTTGATGCAGATCATTTCCGATGTGATTCGAAAAGCTCGTAAGAACAGCGGCAATCGCAACAAATGAAAAACCATGGAGTCGATGCCCTCGTGCCACGAAGCCGCATCACTCTTTCAGGTCACAATCAGAGCAGTAGGGGGGGGTGGGGGACTACTTTTTCAATTTCCAGGGAGGTTTTCGAGCGTCGATGCAACAGCTTGATTGCCTCAAATATCCGTCACCTCGTCAGAGACACACACACACACACACAGAGTTGTCAAAGGGTCTATCGTGAAAGTGTGCGACGACTCCGACGCAGCGAGTTGAGAGCCGGGCGAGGGCAAATTTGAGAGGAGACGAGCAAGCACGGCGCCTCAAGGGCGACAAAATCTTGTCAGAATACAAAAGAGGGATAAGTGCAGGGTTAACAAAGAAGAAACAATTTCCTCTGACGTTTCCTTTGAGCCCCGACGCGGAGCGATTGTTTGGCGGGCGTAATGGCTCACATTAGCACCCACAGGAGAGCGGCGTCCTCGGTGGCTCCAGCAGAGACTCAAACTTCCGCGCTGGCCATAAATCTTGCATCCTGGTGATAGATGCTGCAGACACACATGTTCTTCGCGGGGGGGGGGGGGTGCAGGAATGAGGCCCCAAGGTTTAAGGTGTAAGACCCTGGGACATCGGACTCAAGTCCTAAAAGTTGCAACATTTAATTTCACGTGTGCCTTTGAAGGTCTCATGATGTGTGTGTGTGTGTGTGTGTGTGTGTGAGTATGTATGTGTGTGTGTGTGTGAGTGTGTCTGCCAGGGGGGAGATAATCGGATTCTGATCCGTGGCTAATTACAAATGCATTTAGAGACGTTTCTCCTCTCTGTCCGAGTCGCCCTGATCGGCGCGCTGCCTCTTTTGTTTTTCTACCTCCAGATAAAGAAAGGGAGAAAAACAGAGGAGGGAGGGAGGAAGGGAGGTAGATCCGTGGCAGCCGTTTACCAATTCATATCGGCTGTGAAAACCTGATGCTGTACGAGTGCCGCTGCAGAGGTTGGCTCCCCTGGAGCGCAAATCAAGCTGCACAAACCACGCAGAGGGAAATAAGTCCTTGGCGGTGCCACGCAACAGTTAATGAGATAACCTACAAACACATGCTTGCGCAGCAGACACACAATACGTGACATTTAAGATGGAAAATGTTGGCTTTTTTCAATGGTTTCCTTCCAAAGCTTGGAGTTCCTCCCATGCGCTCTTTGTGAAGTCGATCAACAGATTGGACACGAGGGGAATCAGGGGGAAAAAAGGGGGCAAATATCAGCGGATATGTTCAGTTTACTTACAGGCGTATGTCATGGAGAAGCTATTCCCCATTTTGACCATATCCACCTGCGGCACCAGTTTGGGGATGTCCTGGTGGTGCGAGAGGGCGAAGCGAAAAACCTCATACTCGTGCGATTCGGTGGGGAACAATCCTCCTGTTGAGCAGCAGAGAAACGGGAGTTAACGCCGGACACACACACACACACACACCAAAGGAAGAGGGGTGAAGGAGACACACTCGGGTCAAAGTTGGCTGAGCCGGAGACAAAGGAGCGCGGTGCGCCGTGCTCACCTATATTGATGTTACTTGGGAAACTTGAGCTCGAACCCAAGCACATCCCCAGTAAACTGGTGTAGAGGATGGTGAAGCTTCGCTGCATATTTCCTTTTGCATTGGCGAAGGGAAAAAGAGCCGAAATCCACGCATAGGTTTTGTCCGTGTGTGAAGTTCAACAAAATCCCCTCCGAGTCGCCCCTCTCCGCCCCGATGGTCTCCCGTCAGAGCAGCTCGCGCGCCGACATCGATTCTACGGCGAGACAATTATCGCAATGGCGAGAGGAGGCACCTTTCTCTCTCTGCTCGCTCCTCCGCTGATGCTCTCTTGTCCTTGGTTGCTGCTGTATGAGACGGAGAACGACTTGAGCATGAGCAGCACTGCAAAAAATATCCTCGTCTTGAAAAAACAAAAAAAACAAAAAGCTGTCGAGTCTTATTGACAAATGGAAAGGATCCCCCCCTCCTCAAAACAAACCGACCCCCCACACCACGGACATCTCTCCTCTCTTGTTTCGTTTTTATTGAAACAAAAATACCTGAATGAGGAAATATCTCCAAACAAGTGTCAATGCAACAAGGCTGTGCTGCGCGCAAGACTCAGAGACGCGAACGCCATGTCCACGAATGGCAAACACTCCCCCCCTTAAAAAAGACGCCTCGCACTGGTAACTAGTGACAATATCTCACCCTATTGGCGGATGTCACCTTAGGAAAAAAAAGGAAAACGGACAATTTCACACTCATTACTTGACTAATGACCTGAGAGAGGAACACGTTTTTTTTCTGTTTTTTTTTTTTTTGCAGTGTGCAGCCCGGGGCGCACGCACCAGGTCCGCACCGAGAGACGCGCGGGTGTCGCGGTTAAACCCACACTGGAAAAAAAAAAGTATCCGCTCTTACGCGCCTCGTCGTGCTTATAAATGACACTTTTATTTTGAAATAAATCGCTGGTGTTCATAGTTGGGGATGTGAATGTGAAAACGCTGATAACAAAATAACAACAACAAAAAAATCTTTTTCAGGGAACACGTGAAGAGGAACGTTGGGTTTGTGGACTGCACGATGATCTTGATTATACACACGTTCAAGACTCTTTCCATACAGGGCTGTACTTAGTCTCCAGTTTGAGTTGTGTGCATTGACATTTAGTGTATATATAGTTTTATTTTTGAAGTATTTATGGTACATCTTGCTGATTTGCACAGATTCCTGCCACATTGAGGACCCCAAAGGTGAAAACAAGTTACGTTTGGTACAAGGTTAGTGGATTGTGAGGACCAGATGAAGGCTGGTGTAAGCCAACGTACAGCTGTGTGGAGAGTGTGTTGTGCAAAAATGAAGTAAATGACAAAGTAGTGGCTCTCCTCTCGCATCAGGCTCGGTCTGCAGACTGGAAGAAGAGCAGTCTGAACGGATGATCATTTTTTGAAGTGTTTCTTGTGTTTGTGTGATTATTGCAGTTAAACAACCAGCTATTTTTCTTAATAGTTGTCAAAATAGAGGAATACTTCTAATGTTTTTAACTCTTAACTAACTAGGATGGAGTTACTCAGAAGAACTATAAATAAAATCCCACTTGAGGGTCCTGACGTTGTCTCTGGGAAACTATACTCAAAGTCCTTTTGTTGTTGCTTTGCTCTTCGTGGCCCACATGTTGAAGCAACATCTGACCAAGTCACTGCGAGAGCGTCTTGGAAAACCGAACTCCATCTTGTTTAGCAAGCAAATACAAGGGCAATCTCGTTGGATCGTATGGACAGGTTTGTGTGAGCGACACAACTGTGAGACGGACATTCATAACTGTTTCTCCACAAGGAAACTCCAAATTGAAGGTCCAGTTAAGGAGGCGCATATTTGTTGGCATGGTGGTGGGGGTCTGAGTGCCCTTGAGAGGAAGGGTCTCTGAATCGATAGTGAGAGGTTCTGTCGGACTACCTTCGAGCCCGCGCTAAGACATTTATGTTTTCCAGAACGATGCCTCCGTCCATCGGGTCACTGATCGTTTTGATAAAGCGAAATAACATGAAAATGCACCGTGGCCTTCACGCCCGTGGCATTTCAACCCCCGTTGAACATATATGGGATATTTGAGGTTTACATGTTGGACAGCGCTCTCAATCACCAGCATCAAATGAGGGGAAAATCTTTTCGACAAATGGTTTTTATCTCCGCAGCGGCGCTCCAGAGGCGTGTAAAAATCAATGCCAAGGTGCACGAAAGCTGTTCTGGTATCACACACTGTGGCCCGAGAACCTAACTAAGACACTTGTTGTTGCTTTTTTGTTGTTATTTTTTTCCATTTGTTACCTGCATGCAGTTGTTGGAATTGCAGGGGAAAACACTGAATTTGGGAACTTTTACCGGAGAGATAACGCACAGTACGAGAACAGTCCCAATCGTGCCGGGTCTGTTCCTCAAACTAGTTTGGTTTCATACGAAATTTTAGGACTCGGAATGAGAGTGAGAGTTTTTTTGTTTTTTTTTAGCTTTGTGTGCTCTCTCCACCACCCATCCACATCCACCCTCGCACACAGAGTAGGACTGGCAGGCAGCTGATAAGAGGGGGTTATGATTTAAACCATGTATTTACAGACGGCTCCAGCCAATTATTTGCTGGGAGCGAGGTCCATGCCCCCATGTTTTGTGCCGCCTGCAAATTTACCCCGACAATGCTGATATTCGCATGAGATTGATTGCAAAGCCGACAGTGCGCCGCGATAGCCCGCCGCTTGTTTAGAAAATGAAGTGGTAAATCTTGCCTTTGACACAATTAGGATTAGGCGTAAACTCGTTTATCACGCCGCGTAAGCTCACTTTTTTCCCAGAGTTAAAATCACTTTCACCCCGCTTATTGTTACCGTGGCACAACGCCTGGCACCGACGCGTTTTCCCGCTGAAAATGAAATTTAGCAGATTAGAGGCGCACAGTGAATGAGATTCCCCGTGTTTTCAATTGAGCGAAACGTAACTTATTTGATTTCAAGAGAAAACAAACAAAAAAAAAAAACTAACTGCGGCCGATTGCATCTGTCTGCTCTTTTTGCAGCCGAGTGAAAGGAACACGGGAACTAAAAGACCCTGTAATTTATGAGCGATAGATATCCTATACATCGCAGGAGAATAGCCAATTTTCCTTCTCTTTGTTCAAAGTGACGAGAGGCTACTTCAGACAGAAATGGCTGGAGAGGATTTCATTAAAACACTCTGGGGGTTTTTTCCCCTCCCAGCATTTTCTTTTTCCAGGCACATGAAGACGCACGATATTTTTTCCATGTTTAATTGAGTTGATTTCGGTGTGTGCGCACAGCACCTGCAGTGTGATGGATTTTTGGTGTTATTTTTCCTATGAAATCTTGTTCAAAGAAAACAAAACATTTCAGTGTGAGAAGCAATCGCTGAACATTCCATCGACCAGCTCGTTCTCGGTTTCAACACTGAATCCATCGAACGCTCTTTACATACCATGACGAAGGGAATACACTATCTCTTTGTTTCTAAAGATATCTTCATCATAGATCATGATACGAGTGGCTGTCTGGGGGTTTTTTATTAGAAGTCTATGTGAAGAGCATAATGAGGCTAATCCGTCAAAATCTGCTGGTTCCACTCAAGCTTGAGTGTGTGTGTGTGTGGGGGGGGGGTGGTGAAAAAGGGGGTATAAAACTTCCCAGCATGCTATCCCTATAATTGAACCACCATACTTGTGCAGTGAAGTGCTTGGGTACGTCATACTGCCGGAGGCGAAGGCACAAAAAAAAAAAAAAAGTGGTTGTTTTTCAGTGATAAAGGTATAAAATATGTGAAATAGGCTGCGGAGTCACAAAATATTGCCAGCTTGCCATGGGCCTGCTCTCGGGGGACCTTCAGAGTACTTAGAGTGAGGACAAAAACACTGGTCCTGATTAGGAAGCGCACCACCGGATGATACAGCTGAAAAACAAAATTGGAGAGCGAAGCCACGGGCCACTGACAATGACACACTGTAACCGATCTTCTCTCTGTATGTTTGACCAGAATAGTAGACGTAATAATTACAGGGGGCTTTCGAGGACACTCCTGTGACATTTTTTAAGCGTCTCCTCCTTCCAACGTTCCTGGGCTCCCCTGAAGGGGGCCACGCTCCACAAACAAGCCCTTCGAGCACCACTGTCAGATACTTGCCAAGCACTGAAACAGCAGGTAAAGTCAGCAACTACTTGGACATGGAGGAAGCGAAAGAGGAGCATCTAACCCATCTTGGTCATATTCAAAAAACAACATGCATTTTATGAGCACTAATGGGCCACTTCAGTTGGTGTCAGCAACTTTTTGGCATTGCTCAAAGGCGAATATCGTCAGTAAGTGTCAAGTGTGAGTGACTAAAATTCCCGACAAGAGAACCAAACCAACAACCTTTTGGTCAGAATACCACCTCTCGTTCCTCAAAGCCAACAGTGCCCTTAGAGAAGATACCAATACGCGCTGTACATTTACGAATGGCATAAGCCTGTGAATAAAATTGCAATATACCACATATTTTTGAGTAGCTATTGTCTGAGTTTCCCTTCATCAGACTCAGTTTGATCCTCAACTCTGCAAAGAAATGAAACAGAATGAGAAACATCTTGATTTTGGGGGAATCTGAGAGCTTTTCCACTTTGCTCGCCTGCGCAAACATTAAAACTATCTCACATTTGCATACAAATCATCCCAATCGAGCATTGCAGTGACTCCAGCGAAAGAAAGAGGCGCACGAAGCATTGGGCCATAATGCAAAAAAATGGCGCCATCTCTCTCTCGCCGTCATCTCGCACTTGAGCGGCAGAGGCTGGTCTTCATGCCGCAACAACGGCTAATGGATTGAGATCATTTTGGCTTGTTACTGGCTTTCCGTGAAGCTTGATTACTGCACTCGTTGACTGACTGACTGGCTGAAGGGGGGGGAAGTACAGCAGCCTTGGACAAACGCCTGGCATTAGCACCGAATCGATAGGAGGCAGACCGGCGTGGACGCGGCGCATGTCTGATTTGCGCTCTGCACCTTAATTGGGATGAATTATTGACATGTAGCTTAATTAGCTGCCCCCATAATTGATTCGGCAGGTCTGCCTCGCAACAAAGCGTGGCTTTTAGAGGGAGGCGAGGATCAGGGCTTCTGAAAATACTCGGGCTCTGAAAGTTGGACGAGAGTTCACATTCGCCGCGTTAAAAGTTTTTTAAGAACATTTTATGACGGCGTGATTCAATTATCTCACACATGCAACCTTTTCCGGGCAGCAATATTCATTAATTCCCAGAGGGACATGATATTATCAGGAGGTCATCGATATCTGCCAGGAGCAGTTACAAACTGATTTACTGTCTCCACCTTTTTCTCCTGATATTATCTGAGAGGCGACAAAATGAGGCTTCGGAGATCCCTCGAAACTCAGTCGGAACAAGTCAAAAGCGGAGCCGAGCGTCACGTGTACGTACGTCGTGAAAGCGAAAGTTCACGCCTGAATACTGAAGTCAGTCTTCATGACACGAGTTTGCATCATTAATTCCATTAGGGAGACGTGATTTCTCTCTGCAGTCAAAAGCAAATCAAATATATGCTAATGTTCAAATTGACGGTGGCAGTCGGCCAAAAAGTTTGTGAAATATGCTCAAATTTATATGAGAGAATCTCAAAAACAACACTCCTATTTCAGGGAACCTTTTCCAAGTTCTACAGGGAAGTTTATCAAACTTCAAACAACAAAATATTATTATAACATGAATCATATCTATTATTATGTTTCATTCTAAATTCTGATATTTTTTCCTCTAGAGTATTTTTTTCCAGATATCCTAATAATTTTTATTTTATAATATTGTTTAGATTTTAGTTTGCATTTCTTTCTGATTCACATTCTTCATCTTATTTAATAATATTTATTAAATTCTATTAGAACATTTACGGTTATTTTCCCTATTTTTCTTGGGTTTTGAGAAGAAAAAATCAATTAAAAATAAGCAAAAAAAAAAAAGGCTCCTGTTTCCAGAGATGTATCTGTTGCCTGTGGCCTCACCCGATCATATGAAGTCTCTGCAGACAGTCACACTTCATACTGGTAACATCCAGCCTCGAAATAGCCAGAGTGGTGGCTGCACAGAGGGGGGCAGTGAATCATACAGATAATTTCAGCCATCAAACAGGCCTACAGTGCAAAGCGAAAAACATTAAGTGGTGTGTGGAATAAACATGATCTTCTGTCTTTTATTTTCTTGCAATTAAGGTGTTTCCCCCCCCCCCCCTCTCTCTCTCCCTCTCCCTCTCTCTCTCTCGCCCTCTTTCTCTGAAGCTCCCTCGCTCTCATATGCTACCTGCATAATTGCCTTTCCCCTCCACTGGCCGCAGGGGAAGTGGAGCTCTCACAACGTTACTGTGGTAATACTGATTGATGGAGTCGATACTCGCCCCGGTTCCAGAACATCGAGCATCGCCGCACACAGACATGACAAATTTCGGGGAACAAATTATAATAGCCTGCATTATGATTAATCTCCTCTGGGGAAATGGAAATATTGTGAATACCTATGAACTCACAGAGGACATCAGGCTTTACAATAGGACCAGAGTCGGGGGGGCGTTTGTGTCTATTGTCTGGCTGTGGAGGCACAAGAAAAGGATGACGAAGGGGAAAATCATGGCTGTGGCTGCCTAACAATGCGTAAAGAGGAAGTAAATGATTAATCAGATACAATTTTAATGTAGATTTTTTTTTGTGACATAATTGAGGGGGGGGGGGGCTGACTCCAAATCCGGCGACCGTTTTCACCGCTCTCCTGACGAACAGCAGCTCGCAGCTAGCTCAGAGGAAGTTACGGTCATCACGATCATGACAGTAATTCATCGTAAAGTTGGCGTATCCGCCTAAGAACCCGGGTATCTTTTACACATCAGCGTACAGCTGCTCGTTTACTGCTATTATGTCTGACTGGGCTGATGTTTATCATGACAGATGAGATAAAAACACAGTAATGAGGAGTAAATGAAGCTCAGGAAGCAAAGGGAGTAGTCAACTTATCCAGCAATTACCTGTTTGTCTACTTAGTCAGTACCTTAAATGAGCGACGCTTTGTTAAAGCCACCGCAATGTGGTTGAGGATAGTTATTAGCTCCCATATTGCAGTGACGAATGAAACGAAACATCAGTTGCCTAATTATCTTATTGTCGTCTGAAGCGCTGCAGCTTGGTTGATCTGACGTTTGCCGTTCATCAAAGCGCACGAGTGAGTGAGCTCCTGCAGCTTGACGCGCTTTTTTTCCCTAAACATGCAAATGCTGAAAAACAATGACAACTCACTCGAGTGACAGTAAACAAATGGAACTGCTTGTTTTCCCCTAATTGCTATAGTACAGAACATAAACGCGTCTCAGTATTTTCATAAAACCTGCGAAAACAGTGAAACTACCATATAATGTCCAGGATACAGTTTGGGGAGAGTGTTACTGAACTGAAACTGTGATCGTGACCCTTCGACTCATTGCCTCTGTCTCAATCTTTCGGCTTTTAGCTCGAGCGTTTAAGCACCAATCAGAACGTATTATTTCTGCACAGCTAACGAGGTTTCGCCAGAACGAGATCAGACATACTTAAAAGGGGCGAACAAAGTGAGATAAATCATTCACGGGGCCTCGAGCCGCCGATCCTGCTGACCGTTGGAAACAGTGGACGGTTCGCGCTGATTTTCGGACTGAACCAAGTGAATATCTCGGGTCTGGCCACTTCGCCATCGGCCTGAAGACGCAGGAATTAAAAATATATTCTGTGTTGGAATTGTTAACTTTATTTTTTTTAGACAGTCCACTCTCATTATTACAAACAGCTGGTATCAGTGGCCTGAAAGCAAAGGAGGGGAAGCAACTACTCAGACCTTGAAACTCTTCATTAAAGAACGAGAGAAAAAGGGAAAAAAAAATTTGGCTGGAATGTAATTAATTTTCTAATCATCAAATCCCTGTGAAACCTTAAGAGACTGGATGGAGAAAAAAAACCCCACTGTGCTGCTACACACACACACACACACACACGCAGGGTTCAATATCATGGCTCATGTGTTTCAGTATACATCGCGAGCAACGGAGGTTACAGCTTCTTCCCATGAAAGCAATCACGCATCACATATTTGCCCAGGGAAATCAGTGCCAGGCCAATCAATTTCAACTTTTCTGTGTGCGTCTGTGTCGGCGTGCGTGCGTACGTTCGTGTCAGTTGCGCCGACCTTTTACTGCTACGGCGGCACGGAGCGCTATGTGCTTGTTAAATCAGTAGCCTCTAATGGTCTCAATCTCGGGCGCCGACGCATTCGGAGTGCCCTGCTTCCCGGACGACAAAGTGCAAAGTTAGAGGAGGGCGCGGGGAGGTGGCGAGGTTTCGCCGCAGTCGATAAAAACAGTGGGACCCTGAGAAATTCCGGCGACTAAAGAGACTCAACTCCCTCACACTCTCGACACCCAAATTCACAACAGATTCGTTTAGGAAGCAAACACTTCGGCTCCTCACCCTCCTACCCTTGATACACGACTCCAAGGGAAGAAATCACGCTCGCCGCTAGCCTGTTAAGCGTCAAAGCCTCCCGTCCGCGGCGCATATCACTCCGCTTTGATCATTCGGGGAAACTGTTGACAGCTGCATTCAAAACAGAATTTTTAGCCCCCCCAAAGGTGTCCAGCAGAGTGGATGGAGAGCTGCGATGATTCAGAGCAAAGCGGATACCGCCTTGCTGTTTGGTTGCAGAAGGTGGACAGGTCAAACGCGCGTGAGCAGTGCAAGCGGAGGCGTCCACTGGACTGGCAAACAGGGTCTCACAGGTGGATGCCACGGATACCAACACACTGGGACGGCTTCTGCCTGTGGAGCCCATAAATATTCAGCTGATTCGCCGGCGTTATTTACCTCTATCTGTTTAGATAGAGAGTAATGAAATAAAAGCATCTTTAGATCTTCGCGCTGACAGCTCAACTCATTGTTCCTTAAATAGTACGAATGTCTCAACGGGAAACGTAAACAATTTGCCTCGCCGGTGCTGCCGGTTGGATTTTGTTACCTTGGGTCCAATCTCAGAGCACATCAGCAAGGAGTCTGATGAGGATTCAGCATCTGAAAGCTACGGCTGATATGTTCGGTCTCCTGGGGTAGTTTGGGGACATTCAGGTTTTCAAATTTTACAGTGTTGTTGGTCTCCAGACGACAATTATCTTCATATTCAGATATCAATCAAGTGGTGTCGATGGGTTTTAGGAGTGTATTTCAAACAAGGTTTCCTTCCTATCCATTTTGATGCGCACTCTTCTCTTGAAGGCTGCAAAAAGCTTGCAGAATCCTCCATCTGTCCTTCTTCTTTTCATGCTTTTCACACACCAGCATCCAGAGCAGCAGCGACGGATGCCTCGGTACATCAGGAGACCATGAGAGGCAGTGAAAGGAGAAGTCTGCGTCCAGTCAGGGATCCCTTCTACTTCAAGGACCATAGACAAGTCACAGGACAGACACAGTCTTCATCATTGCCATTGTTGGCAGCGAAATTAAGACAGAGGTAAATGCGTCAGTGCTTGTGTGCCTGTGTGTGCCTGTCTCTGTGTTCGTCCTTTGATGAAGCGGTGACCTGTCCAGAGTGTCTCCCGCCTTCGCCCCACATGAGCTGGGATGCGCTCCAGCAGCCCCCACGACAAAGCTGTCCCAAAGATGCGATCGTTTACATGCTGATAGGAAATCGCTGGTTTCCTCCCTAAAGAGTGCCAAATTGCGCTGTGATTAGGGCGCTAAATAAAAAGGACCGGATTGAACGGCATGCCAGCGAAATTTAAGTTTTGAATCGCATTGAGTACAAGTGGTTTTGCACAAAACAGCGGAGGACTCGAGTGACTTGCAAAACGACAGAAGCGGGCAATCTGTTGCCTGCAACGCTCTTCCTTCTCCTTCCATGGCAAGAAACGGAGAATGGCTGCGATGCCGATGAAAAGATTCAGAAGATGACAGCTCCGTGTTTTCTCAGGCGCCGGTTGCAAATGTTTCCTGTAACTGATTGCGCAAAAACACCCAGCTCCCGGTGTTTCATCACTTCAAAGCTTTCAATGTAAAGCACTGGGAGACGTTCGGCATGCATGAGCAGCAATTTCCCAGTATTACCATCTATATATACAAGAAATGCAGCATCATTTTCCGGGACCTCTGAGTGGACTTTGGCGTAGACACACGGTCGCTTGAAGTACTAATGGCAAAGCAAACAGCTCAGGAAGTTCAAGAGATTTCCTCATCGCAAGAAGAAGGAAGAAATCCTTCTTTTTATTTAATGTACAAAACGATGAGCTACTGTATTGTTTGTTTAACATTTACTCACCATACTCATGGCCTTTAGCAGCCCCCTCAACGCACACTATGCCCCATAATCCCCTGACCTTTGTGGGTTGAATGTCATGTCTCAGCAAGAGAGTCAATGAGCGAGTGTGAGAGGGTCGGACTTATCTGAAATGACTGCAAGGCAGAGAAGAAAAAGCAACTGTGCATCCTTTGTATGTGTAAGTCCTTTAATGTGAGTATGAGTGAGTTTTTAATAACTCTACATTATACCGACTGTGTTTAAATATGCATAAAAATAAAAGCATAAGCGGATCTGCACTGAAGTTCCAGTAAAAGCTGTGTTGTTATCTGTGGTCACAATGGATCGTTTTAAAGTTTCTTCTCACCAAAGCGAACACAGTGATTCAGTGTGTTTGCAAGCTGACATTATTCACGCAGCCTACCGCTTGATAGTGTATTTTTCCAAATGTTATATCACAGTAACATGCAGAGGATAAACTCTACTTTGGCGTTTTGATTAACGGATTCGTAAGAATTCAGCGACAACATTTTGTGATTTTCCTCTTCAGAGGTGAACGACGGCGCTGACAGGCATGCGGTGCTGTCGGAGCAGAAACTTCCCCAGGATAGGTACAGCAATGTACACAAGTGGATGAAATATCTCTATTATTCTAATAAACAGTGGAAAAAACGCCCCTGTCACGGAAAGATCATGAAACTGACAAAAGCACAAATGAATTAAAAACAAAAAAATGAAGACTTCAAATGACAGCTGGAAATTACTTTTCACATTGTGGTTGAACAAAACCTTTTAAAAAACAAACTGATGAAACTGAACTGGAAAAAAAATGTAAGAATCTCAAAAACAGACTGTCCACAAGGACTTATCAATCGATGGCAAACCTGCCACTTACATCAATGGGTTTCTTCAAACTTGCTATTTATGCTTAGTTAGAGATTAAAAACAGTCACTGTGTTGTTTAGTACCATGGGCCACAGAAAAATCTCAGGAAGTACAAGATGAGGAGAATGAAAAAAGATAAGAAAGAACATTATAGACAAGCATGTGAAAAAGGTAACAGCTGTGAGTTTTTATATCAGGTACGATTGCACATCATATTCAGCAATTGAAGGTCAACAGGACTGAAGCCAACCTTCCTCAACATGAACACAAGAGAAGAATTAATGATACATCAACCAGTGTTCCTACTGATGTGTTCACTACCAGTATGAACAGGAAAGGAAAGAGAAGAGGGAGGGGGGAGGACGCTGTTTGCTGTCCAAGCATTCATGTTGCTAACAAGACACTCAAGTCTTGCCCCCGCTCATCTGCAGCATGCGTTCGTGCGCCTGAAACAGATGAAAAAGAGAAGCCAAACAAAGAGGCGCCAGTGTAGACCGTCTGGCATGAGGATAGAAACACACGAGCTGTAGGGTTTGTGGCGTTCGCTGAGAGAATTAGAGGTAAGCTGCTTGGATTTGACGGTATAGATTGTGTGTAGATAGCGTTGCCATGGCAAACACGATGAAATGAGGGGGGGAAAAGCGCAGTGTTTTTTTTTAAAGAGGCCAACAAAATCCCTGACATGTTGACTGGCTGTCACATTGTTGTTGGTGGCATGCAGTCACTTGTTTCCGTCCCCCCCCCCCCCCACTGCAGGGCAAGCGACGCTTGACAGGTTCCAGTCGTACAGCGTGCGCTTACCTTAAGTCAGTAAAGCGAGTCACCGAATATAAGGCCACTCACACAAATCCCTTCTTTGAAACTTAAGCGAAACCAATTAAGCTCTTTCACAAGGTGACGAGTCCGGAATATTGATGTCCTGTGAATCACTGAGCGGGGATACAACAGCGGCAGTGGCGGCTGCGGCACAGCGGTGAGACTTGGTTGAAACAAATGTGCCTCAGTCCCCGTAAAGTCAAGAGAAAAGCGTCTGCGAAGCTTTGTGAAGGTCACAACACATTCGGGCTGCTGAGAAATCAATTTCCGTTTCAGCTAAAACGTCCCTCGTGCTTTATTGACCTATATCTTCAAGTCGCCGTCCCATTCTCTGGTCACCCCAGAGCGTCTTCGCGGCCCAAAAAATTGGGCCAGTGAACGTGGGAGACCGGCGTGCGGCCCGTTGCGTCCATTTGCAAGTGGAGACTGGCGGAGTGGGCCGCAGGTGTTTCGAGCCTCCTCCTTTAGTGTCTGGCTTCCCGCATGCACGTGTGCTTGCGGACACGCGTGTGCCAGACTGCAGAACTCGTACTTTGAAGGACGGGGACGGAGGGATAGGAAGCCAATCTGTTCCTCTGCAGATTAACTCTCTCATTCCAGACCACTCTTTTCACTGAAACACCCACTATCTCCGACGCCTGTCTCACCCACCTCCCTCCTCCTCCTCCTCCTCCTCCCCCTTCATCACTCTCTCCAGTTCCTCCTTTATTGCTTCTGTATACTCCCGGTCTCTCCCTTGCTCTCTGTCAATCACGGCTACCTGCTCGGTCTGTGGCGGATTTGTGTGGGAGCGCGATGCGTCTGTGGCTGCGGAGGCAGTGTCGAGATCCACCCCCGTTTGGAGTGGATAGCCTTGGCTTTGAAAAGCTTCTCTGTTGAAGAAGGGCCGGGGCAAAATGAGACACGGAGGGGACGGGCGCAAACCGAAGCCACAGGCTGAGGAAAGACGGTGACATAAAAGCGGCATTGGCTCTGTTTGCCTCGAGAGAAGGTGCCCGGTTTTTCACTTCATTCACTGCTTCCGAGTGAATGGGTGTGCAGTCCATTGTTTCTTGTCCAATTAGCTGAGCATCCAGCCTCTCTTCACCGTGAGAGTGCCGCATGAGGAGGAAACAGACTGAAATGGAGACCAGAAAAATAACAGGGGAGGTTGAGGACATGTGAAGGAATGAGCAAAAACACCTTCATGACCCACGGGAACTCTTTGCGTCCTCCCACCTCGGTCAGACTCAAACAAGACGAGTCGATGAAAGCAAGGGGCTGGGGTGGGGAGGGGGGGGTCATTTTGAATGGAGGAACCTTGAGCGGAGGGGGCGAGGCAGCAGAAGAAGGGAGAAAGACAAGCCCGTGGGGTAGCTCTCCCATCACTCCCTTTTTTTAAGCCCGTCCTTCAGTATTTAACTTCTGAGCTCAATAGGAGGTAAAAGAGGACGGAGGACGGAGGGAGCTCGGACACGCTGGGGTGGGGGTGGGGGGTGGCGGGCTTTTCTGTAGTCCGACGTTAGAGTCGGCGCTGGGAAACAGCAAGGGTGCATGCTTTCATTAGCACTCTAAATGCTAATGAATAAGTTCATAGCTTTGAAGATGCAGCTATGTTAAATATGCATGGGTTATCCAACACATAACATAGTGAGGAAAAAACGGGATGAAATGGGAAGAGATGGGGAGAGAGAGAGAGAGAGAGACAGGGAGGGAGGGAGGGAGAGAGAGAGAGAGAGAGAGAGAGAGAGAGAGAGAGAGAGAGAGAGACAGGGAGGGAGGGAGGGAGAGAGAGAGAGAGAGAGAGAGAGAGAGAGAGAAAAAAAATGGAAGGAGGTGGTGGAACAAAGGAGGAGAGTGGGGAACGGAAATCCTGTCATTCCTCTCTTTCTCTCCTCCCCCACCCCCCTCCCTCGATCTAATGGGCCATCCCTTTCTTTTTTTTTCTCAGGGCTTCTCACCAAACCAAACTATCATCATGGTAATACTTAAGAAAACTGATGAAATGTGAATCACCACCTTAATTGTTGCAAATAAGAGTTAGCGCGAGTTTTCCTGGCGCTCTCGGCTGGCCTCCTCCCTGCAGGGACAGATGCGGAGTCAGTCATTAGTGTTAAGTCAAAAGACATTAAGCCGAGCTGCTTGTGGTGCAGTAATGACCCGGCAGTTTGAGGCGACGACAACAACGACGAGGGACGGACCTCCGTGGAGAAGAGTTTCATTTTCATCCTCCCTGCAGGAAGATGAAGTGTCGTGTTTTGGGATGGCAAAGCACCACACACACACACACACACACACACACATCCTGCAAAGACACACACTCAGATAAGGCGTGTTAAAAAACAGGCTTTATGAGAAGCTATCTACAATATTCGCACGTTGGAGCCCTCTCAATTTTTTTTTTTAACTCTGATGTTTGAACTCTGCAACACAAATTGAATAAATGCATGTATAATGCCAGTTAATTGACCATTACAGTATGCCGGTCGTTAACAGGTTAATGGCTTCCATTAATACCTCAGCAAAAGTGACAGGGGGAACGGAGGAGCTTCTTCAATTTGATTTCCAATTAATATGTATGAGTAGACCTGTGTGAGAGGGGGACATGATATGAAGACACATTATAGGGGCTGAGCGGAGGTGACAAAGCTATCTGATGACTTGGCTTAGAGAGGAAGTGACCGTACTATTAATGGTCCTGCCACCATCACTGACAAGCAAGGCCAAAGGTACGAAAAGGCAACTCTTTTTCTCAATGGAGTCCAGTCGACAACGAAATGAAACGTGAGTTTGAAGCACAGAATAAACAGGAAAATGACACTGAAATCCGCAGTGAGTATTGTCAGTATCTTGGTTCCAACTCTGCAAGTTTAATTCGACTGAAGATGGAAAACTGCCAAATAGAAAAAAAAACCAACCCAAACCCTGCAATGATGAAACTGTGGGCTGGAAAAGGAACAAAAGACAGCAGCATCACAGAAGAAGCTTTCGCAGTGGCTGCTGGAGGGCAGAGCTCCCTGTCAGAGAGGAGACACTCAGCCTCGCCGCACCGTGATGTGCTGTAAATCCACTGACCGGGGTAAGCAATCACACTCCGACCAGGCCTGGCAGTATGTGCAACTGCATAAAATCCAAAAGTTGCCGGGAAAGTATGGAGACATCACTTTAAGTTTACCCCTTTGGGTGAAAACACAGCATCCACCCATCATTTAGTGCAGTAGTTCCGGAACTTTTTCCCCTGCACCTCCCCCCGAAATTGCCTCCGAGCAAGCCTGCGCACTCCTTTCTGATCTCTGATTTCCTAAATCACACGCAAACCTACAAACTCACAAGCCTTCAAAATAAAAGCAATGCAGGGGTTTCTCAGGTCTGTTTTTAGACTCCAGAAAGCAGGTGAGGCTTCAGCATGAACCCAGAACTTTCAAGTGTTACTTCCTGAACCCTGGATATTTTTAGGCACCACCTAAACAGTATTTTCCCCCCACTTCAGCAAAGAGCTTGATTATGCAGCAATAAGCTCAAATGTTAATTCACGGGTTCCTAATACCAGTAAGGCTGCGTTGCCATTTGATCATCGCTTCAAATGCCTGCTCACTTAACTGCAATCCACACCAGATCTTTCTCACTTCGGAGGTTGTTTTGCTTTCTTTTAGCTTTACATGCACATTTTTTTACCCCGCTTTATAAACAGAGCTCACAGACCAAGCAGGTGGCCTGAAAATGATGCAGAGTTGAGTGGTCATGAAGGAAATCTTTTTATGTCAGCGATGAAAACTCAAGCAAAACGATGCAGCAATAAATGACATCCGAGTACTTTTTACCGGTTTGGAAGCACGCTTGGCTTTTCTGAGGTATAGATCTGCATGTCATCCACATAAAGGGAGCGTTATTATTATTCTCCATCGGTTGAGCCAGTGGGAGCCTGCAAGTGCTGAACAACAGAGGCTCAAATATGGATCCCTGGGGAACTCCACATGTGCTTTTTTCAATACCTCAAGACATGCGATGATTGGTTGAAATGACAAAAAAAGAAATGTGCCTGTCATTCAAAGAGAGCTCCTGATGCTCCACTGTCTAATAATATTTTGAGGGGAAGGTTTGCAGGGGGAAAAAAATGGAGGGGGGGGGTGAGAAAGGACAAGGAGGAATCTCAAAAGAGGCACGCAGAATCCAGGACATATGGTGTGCAAAGCTGGATAGGTGGCTGCTGAAATATGCTGATGGCACGCAAGAGAGCCGGAGAATCCAGGGAAGTTGGATAAAAGGTTTAAAAGTTGAGTGGAATTTGCATACGTAGGCAGTGGGTTCAAAATAAGACCCTACGTTTCAGCATAAATCCTGTAGAATGTGTCATTTTGCTGGGGGAATTCTTTGATGTCAAAAACGCGGCGCTTACTGTAACATACTCTATGTAAATGATAACAACAGTGGAGCATCTCCCTTCTTTTCCCCATGCATTGATATGGCCGTTAATGACCAGCTATTTGTCTGCTCACAGTTGACAGCATTAAAGCACATTACTCCTCCATCTGTACCGCCGCTCTCTGTGTTATGAATTATGCTGTTTAAATGGGTTCACTCCTTTAGAAGAGCTCTGGGCAGGGTCTGTGGAGAGGCATCTAATGGCAGATAAGGCGTAGGCTGCAAACACAGCAAAGCAACAACAGCTGTCAGAGATAGAAGAGGGGCGAGCTGAGGGAGAGAGACAGAGAGAGGGAGGGAGAGAGAGAGAGAGAGGGGGAAGAGTGAAAAGGGACCAGAGATAGCGGGAAGTACAAAGATGTAAAAACAAATGGAGTGTGTGAGTGGAAAATGAGAAAAAATCGGTGCTGTGCGATGCAGCCTCTCAACAAGTGAGGAGGTGTGTGGGAGAGAGCAGAACACAGAGTGACATTAGTTGTGAAGAAATCTATTGATTGCCACAGCAGCTATTATTCTCTAAGTCAAGAGACTAGAGCAAATAAAGGAGGGGGTGTGATGGATGGCGTTTGATGTGATTTGGAATATACCCTCCTGAGGGATGTGCATTAGGTGGTGATCGCATCTGGCCATTCCGATTCAGCTTTGCCTCCCAGAATATATATATATATATAAAAACATATTTTTACAAGCTGCTACGTATTAAGCGGTGGCCTTTAACACCAGTGTCAAGGCTGCTGTCATCGCTTGTGTTAAGCCTAATCGCGAGGAAGAGGAGCACGGGGTGAAGAATACAGAAAGGAATCCATTCTTTCTTCCAGGAAAGATGTGTACTTTTCTAAACTGCTGCTGACGTGCAGTCATGCTTTAGCCCAGAGCGAGCAGAGATATGCCGATGGGGAGAGAAAGGGGAGGCAGAACATGCACCAACAAATGAGGAGATGGGGGTGGCAGCTCAGTGTGTGGAAAGGAGGGGAGGGAAGCATTTATGTATGATGGATGAGAGGTGGAGAGGGTTGCCGACTGTCAGATGTTTCCTTTATCTCTCTTATGCGTTTTTGATACGCAGAGTGAGGAAAGGTTGGAGGGTGGAGGGGCTGACGAGCGGGGATGGAAGGCGGCGGAGGGATGAGGCGGAGGGCGAGGGAGGAGGAGGAGGAGGTGGAGGAGGAGATGCTATCACATGTATTACCTGGCAGAATGTTGCCAGCACCTCTGCACATCTTTAATGAGGCCAGGAGGAACATTATGCAGATGAGCCTTAATGGAGCGTGGACTCCAGCCCCCAATGCAGGGTCACCGATCACCACGTCTTCTTCCCCCCCCCCCCCCCCCACCGCCCCAGCCTTCAATTTGTTTGTACCCTCACCGTAACCCCCCCTTCTTTTTAATTTGCTCCAAACCGTCCCCCCCTTTAACACACCCTCGTGTTCGCCTCCTTCAGCGCCATCCTCGTCCTCCTTTTTTGTTTTTCGGTGGGGAGCGCGACTGCGCCATCGATCTCCACTTCAGACGCGCTCGCTGATCAGAAGATGAATAGGGCCCTCATGATGTAAAGATGAGATTCTTTGCAAGAGAGGGTGCTTTAAACCAGCATCTGGCAAGGAGAGCAAAGGGAGCGACACAGAAAACACAAGCAATGAAGAGCGGGAAATTAAAGACAGGGAGTCAAGCGTGGGATTGTACGCTCCTCAGATGGAATTTCGAGGGCCATTCCTGAATGATGCCTCATCAGGCTTCATTCGGTGCGTCATATCTAATTGCTTTTAGATCCGTTCCTATGGAAACTGCAGCTCTCTTTTAAGCTGTTGGAGGGGGGGAAGGGGGGGTTATCACCTTTTCTCTTGGGGGTTGGCGCCACCGTTACATGTGTGGTTTGGATGAGCGCGCCACACTACAGAGGCATGAGCTCGCCGGGCCTCGGAGGACAGGCATCACAAGCGGGGAGGAGATCGGCAAGCAGAGAGTGGGATAAAAGCGGCGCAATTCCTGCACACGGAAATATTGAACGCCCAACTCGCTGTCACATGAGACAATGGAAAAACAGGGAATGAATATGCATTGGCTGGCGCACAAACATACCACGTGCATGTGTGTGATACAACACCTTTTTTTTTTCTTTTTTTTGCACGAACACACAAAGAGACAATTGTTCAGGCAAATCCCCTTTGGCTGACGAGAGAATGACTTCTCTATCCAGCTGCGAGTATACAGCGCGATAACAATTTCAGTTATGGACCTATCTTGGGATCGCTCGGCGGTTGTATCTGGGAGCCAAAAGAAATCAACACTAATGTCGCAATAAAGTGACTTGCCTCGATGTTTGTTTTGTGATAAGAGTCAAGAGGTTTTACAAGGGAGACTGTAAATGCAGATGCTGTGTGACTGCCTTCATACAGCTTCTCTTTCAACACAATATATAAACACATAAAAGACGAAAAAATCAGATGGTGTTTTATTTCATCTGTTTCAGATCTATGGTTTTATTTAATCGCACCATATTTTCACCATATATCTTATTTCAACATGAAAAAATGGCGTCTCATTATATGGTGTTCGTTGTGTAGAGCACATTTTGACCATCACTTGTCGTGAGTTTATAGGAGTGTGTGAGCATTAATAAGTCTTCTTTTAGTTAGTCATCTCCTCTTACGTATTCCTTTCTATGCGCACTACAAAGGACTGCACTTATTTTGTTGCGCTGGTGACAGTGACAATAAAGATATTCTGTTATGTGCTATTGACTTTTTATAAGGGATAAATTCACACTGAGTAATGCAGTTTTAATTAGAATGTCCCCTTCAAAGCCCAAAGCTTTTTTGTTCCTTCAAATTAAAATGACTAGTGGGGTATTGAATGTCAGGTCTGTAGGTAAATTACACTATTACAGTGTACTTGGGAGTCATCACTTAATATATTCAGTTTATTTTACATAAAATAGCATAATATTAACTTAAATGTGGGAGCAGTTGCTTGGCTGTCTTCTTACAGCTGCTACAGTCTTCCAGGCAGTTTGTGCCTCAGCAGATGTGAAGAGGATCCTTAGTGGTTTATGAGTAAACAGTATTTGTATCCTGTCTTTGCAGTGCTCCTGGCTCAAGAAACCCCCCTCTCTATGAATTATGCATGCTTCTCTAAAACATTTGTTGTTAACCAAGAGTAATGAGGCTGCTACTTAGATGGATAATGAATTTATTAATTGGGAGTCATCTTCGGTTTTTGCTGGCTTGGTAGTTACGCGTAGTTCAGGCCACTTTTACTGGGCCAATCAGCAAGAAAGTCCCCGTCCAGCACAGGAATTTCGATCCGAGCGACTCGCGGGTCAAACAAATGCATCCAGAACATTGGAAACGGTGGCGAGAAAACGAAAACAAAAAGCCACAGCATTTGCTGCCCCCCCCCTATCAAGATCAATTCCTCTGTTGACAGCACAGCTCACATCTTCTTGGGCAGCATTACAGAGGCAGAAGGCAATCCCTCATTGTTGCAGCCCTCCTTCTTCTTGGCCACTCATGCCAGAGAGGGCTATTGGTCTCTGTACAGCAATGCTTCATTTAATTCCAACCTCCCTTGAGCCTTCAGTACCTAAAACCACTGGGACTGAAGATGAAGGAGGAGACACAAGGGCTTTCTCAGCCCACTCCTCGCCTGCTTGCCGCCTGGTATTCCTACGCACTCTTGTGTTGTGTTGAAGCGAGTTGGTGCAGGTTGAGAGATTCAGCAACTGCTGCACACTGACGCCGATGAGTGCAATCTGTTGCAATCCGTTACAGAGTGAATCGGAATGGGGGAGAAAAAAAAGAAGACATGGCAACACTCTGTTTTTCGACCTCATAACGCTGGCTTCGCATCGTCGACTGACTGGCTGACCACCAAGAGTGGTTTCCAGCCACCGGGTTGCATAAGTTTCACCTCTGTGGCCGCAAAGCAATAATTTTCACTGCTTCGCTATGTTTCCAGATGGTGATATGGTTAAACGCCAGGGGCAGTCAGGGGTTAGATCTTGGACTCCGTTTGACGGACTGGCGGTAACTGAATATTTCTCACGATTGACCATTTATTTCATCCAGTGACAGCACACGTGAAAGGCCATCCGTCACTGTGTCACATCACCTAACAGAGGGCAGATCTCCAGCAGCGACCCCTCCTGACAACAAGTAGATCCAGCGCAACCTTTCGACGACACCAACAGTTTTAATGACTTGGTTAAGTTTCTGTGTTCTTGGTTTGTGCTGTTTCTGTTGCGGAAAGGTCAGACGCAAGCACTGCTGCCTGCGTTAATGATCAATATCTTTGTGGCGTGATTGTTCTCACAAGACTAGTTCGGCCCGCCCGCTTGGGGAAAATTACAATGCGCGCTCGCACGGAGATAGATGTAGGTTGTATTCTCCTATACAGTAATGTAGTTTGTCTTCTAAGGGTCAGAGAACACACAGGTTAAAGGTGCAGGCATAGAAGTATGCAGCGCACAGACGTGTCTTCACAGCGTTTTCCATTTATTTCTCCATATTTTTGCCGCCTTTTGTTCACCTTTCTTTGAAGCGTTGGCTCTTTATTCACTCGGCGGTAACCGTCAAGAGTCAGCTGCACAGATAAGCTGATGCTTGAATTCCCCGTAGCCCCTCATCATGGCTCGCTGCCTTATCAAGGTCAAGAGAGCGCTTTGCAACACTTACAGCATTTTATCAGCATATTATCTAAATGCAGAGGAAGACGTGGAAGCAGGCCGGTGGGCTGAAATCCACTGGCAGCGCTCATTAAGCTGTACTGTTTTTGATGACAGGCCACGAGTAAGTTTAATGTTGCTTAGGCTGAAGCTCTTACCACAAAGACCTGAGGATCATTACCGTGTAATCTTCAGCCCCTAATCCCCACCCCCCACCCCCCCCACCCACCACCACCCTCCCTGCACCCCCGTCTTGGGGTGGACCAGCCTTGCGCGCTAACCTTGTAGCCACGCCTGTTCCCAAGCAAATCCTCAACCTTGACGTGGCTTCAACAGGAGCCTCTCTGGAGGCTTAGCCCTGTCCTGGACTTAAAACATCAAAAGCACCATTCTTCCTCGCTCTTTCTTCAAGCAAGTAAGCAAAAAAAAAAGAAAAAATCAATTGAAATGCACACAAATGCACAACTCATCGTAGGACGCCCAGAGGATTGGCTATGTATTCATTCTAACTGTATTCACTCCTTCTTAGTCCCCGTGGTTGAACTGAGCATAAAATAGTTAACAGTATTTCAAGCCACGGTGATAATTGCTGGTTTTTTGGGCAGCCAATCAAGAGGGCGGTTAATAGAATGGAAATTAAAAACAAAACGGCTTCTTTGATGTCTGTCTTCCGAGCCTGACAACAGGGGAGTGAAGGTTAAAACCTGACGAGTGCAGTCTTTCAACTAGAGACTCTGTAGAAACCACGCGCGCAGCATAACTCCAGGAAATATGAGACCGACCTGGACAAAAAGGATAAAAGCCTCGTTATGTTTTCTAATAAGTGGGGAGCCTTTAAGGAGACGGGCGCACAAAGATATTTGTGCGGCTGAATGTCATAATGTGAGGCTGAGCTTGTTTCTGGAATGAGACGGTTCTGATTTGTAAAAGCAGGACATTAGCAACCACGGCGTTCAATGCTATCAATGTCAGCTGAATGACTAAAAACACACGTGAGGCCGGTAAAGGAGAATCGGTTCACAGTTTTCCACTTGGATGAATAAAGGTCACATAAAACATTATTATGTATATTGGTGCACTGTTAAAAATGTCAAACAATTTCACTGTACATCATCTTCATACTATATTTTGTCCTACAGTAAAGTAATTACTGTTGAGTTGCACAATTTTACAGGAATTAAAGAAATAAATCCTCACTATTCAGATAAATGTATGTCAATAGCCTCAGTTTAACTGAGGAAGTGCCGTAATTTTGAGTGCACCAAGAGAAAAATGTATACTATATACCAACAATCATCACTCATAGTTTGCTTCATGACAGCTGTAAATTAGTGAGATGCAGGTTTGAAGGTATTTTTACTCACTCCAAATAAAACCTAATTCTGATGCAGTGAATGAGTTTTGTATACAGGTTCTTGTTGACAAATATATCCATTAAAGTGCAGCTATTGTAAGTAAACCACTTTTGAAAATAAATGCATAAAATTCAGTAAAAATCGTAGTACTGGGAAGATGACGTTCATTCCCTGACACTTTTCTTACATCGATGATAAAAATAATTAATCTGAAGTTTCTCTGTCTCTTTCTCTGTCTCTTTCTCCTCCGATAGCCTGAGGCAGGGACGTCCGTGTCAGCAGCGTTCTCGATACGAGTGTGACCTCAGTGCGGTGAGTCTCCACAGGATCCATGTTTGTAAAGTGCGAGGCGTTGAGTCAGTCCAAATAGCTTGCAACGGGTCAGTGGGTCTGGGAATTGGGAGCATGACTGGGAGTTACACAACGCTACGACACAAATTAAAGGAAGGAACCGCTGCACAAACAACTTCCAGGGTATTTAGCGGGCAGATAAAAGGCTCGGCGCATGAACGCAGCCTATTAGATGAATATCGACTCTGATTCAACGTCTTATATTTACCCCTTAACTGATTTGACTCATCCCATGTTGAAACACAACCTCTTCAGTTCATCTAAAGGTTACTGCAATTGTCCACTTTGGATGCACGGTGGAGAAAATCTTCTCCCCGACTCTGTCCGGCGGAAAATGCTGCAATGCAGAGATGTTTTTGGGTTTTGCATTTGGCTTCATGCTCCAAGCACCAAGCGCGACTCTATGAGGCAGGAAACATCCGCAGACAGATCACATTGATCATAATTAACACATGGCCAGTAAGCAGTAAATCTTCCTTTTTTTTTCCCTCCTCGAGTGAAGCCCTCAGAAAATGATTAACACCACTGATTTTTGAGTACAAGTTTAGGAGTGTCTTCACCAATAAATGCAAATGCTCCAGAGTGAACAGCATGAGCAGGGGAGGGGGTGGGGGGCTGTTTGAGGAAATAAACACAAAAATGTTTGGATTTTAAAATCACAGCAGGAGACGGCGAAGAGTAAGTGCGTTCTCCGAAAGGAAATAATGCATTTTTAATGATCTTTTTCTGACAAAAGAGGCCTGATGCCCTCCCAATATGCTTTCTCCCAGCGATCACAGCCACAGAGCCCCGGCGGTCCAGTAATTCACCTTCACTTTGGATCCGCTTCGTCCCGCCCACTTCGCCCGCACAGACTATTTTTTTTGTTGTTGCATTAGCGCGAGGCAACAGCGGCAAAGGTGCATACGTCAATTAACATGGCGAGGACAGGTTCCAGGAGTTGGTGGCAAGTTCGCAGGTTCAGCCAAACAGCGCTTATCTCCAGCTGGCAGCTGGACGTGGCAGAAATAACTCAATTTAATACCCACGGCTGTTGCGTGATAATGGCCGCACTCTTGTCACGATGGGAGACTTTCTCACCTCTTTAACCCTGTCGCTCCACTTCCCGTCCCGCCAGCTGCCGGCAGTTAAGCTGAAAGAGGCAAAATTCATATTGTGCGACCTCACCCATCCTTCAACCTCGCCGTCGTCAATCATATCAGAGCAAACATTTCCAGCTCCTCACCGCTCCGCTTTAAGACAACGAGGCCGAGTCGTCCCCGCCTGGAGCCAGAAGGTACCGGGGGTGGGGGGGGGGCTCGACTCGCCGCAGTGCCACACGGCCGCAACTCCAAGTCCCGCAAGACGTCGAGGTTCTGCAGGAGCTTTCATTAAGGAACCACAATGCGGCCTCTCGGGATGAAAGACAGCTTGGTGACTCACAGCCAATCTCGGTCTGTCATATGATATTTGGCTCCAGACTCGAGGGCTCACCCACAGTAAAGCGCAGAACTTTGAAAAGCCACAGACGGCGAAGCCTGCCAACGCGCCGCGACTGAGCTCCTCCGAGTTTCTGGTGACGGGGCGTCGAAAGCGGCGACACTCTGTCCCTCTGTTTGGGATTTAATCCAGCGCGAGGGGAAAAAAAAAAAAATCAACAAACACCCGCAGCACCGTGATCGGCGTGTGATACGAATGAAAATAGTAACAAGCTTATGACTCCCGTTGGTTTTGACGACCTCATGACCTCCACTTTAATGGAGTGAATTTGTCGCGTCTCATGATTTTTAAGGTGCAAATTGTGCCTCACCGAGGGGCAACAAACAACTTCGAGGGGGCACGAAAGCAGGATAAATCGGCGAGAAAAATACCCGATAAGAAAACTTATGTTGTGCTCATGGCAGAATGCATGAGAGCGTTTAGTAGCTACAGTAAGAGAAGTCTGGAAAAAGCAGCAAACACAGTAAATTATAACGAGTACAGTCTATTTCTCCTAGAAATCCCACATTCACTGACTGGTTCTGATGTCCACCAACATAATCCCACTACAACAGGATCACAAGCACACTCGTGCACTTCATGAGAGACAAAGGCAAGTGCCATCCGCCCACAGTGAGGGGGGCCTGGAGCCAATCCTTGCCGACGGTGGCCGAAAGGCTGGGTCACCAGTCCGGCACATGGCAAACGGAGAGACAGGCAGCGACTGTGGCGACGAACATGAAGGAAACACACACAGGAGTGAGTGGAGAACGGCTCTGAGCTCAGGATCAAACCGGACCCTCGTCGGCGTGACACAGCGGCACTAATCACTGCACCACTGCGCCATGGAGCGACAACATGGAACAGTCAAGTCAGGTTTTCATTTATCAAAGGAATTCTGACTCTTCCCAAAATATTTTACACCGCATAACATCTCGCAGCCGTCCTTTGACGCGAACCTCCTCGTTACTGGACGCGCATCACTTGAAACGGATCAGCAGGGTCGTTCAGTTGACTGGCAATCGTTCCTCGCGCGGCGCATCAATCAATAATCTAATGTAGCAGGAAAAAAATTACCCAGGGTGGGTTTTTTTGCTGGTCGCTCTCGCTGCACAGTTTTTTTCTCCAGCTCATTTGTCATTCATGGACCACAAAACTAGCTCCCCGTGATTCGAAGGAACGACCAAAGATGTGAACAGAAATGAACCGTGCTCATCACAGATAACAATAATACGCAACAAACAAATAAATAACCATGAAAGTCATTTCACTGGCTTGTAGCACACAAGAAGATCTGCTGTTCAGCTTTGTTACAAAGAGATAATAAGGAAAGGGGGCTGGTTATCGTCGCCTCTTTCTCCTCCACCACTTTGTGTTTGTCTCCCACTCCTCCATAGAAACACTCGATAATGGTTATCCAATTCAATGATGATTAGAAGGCATAATGGGGTTCAGTTTCACGCTCTCCCCGTGCTAACCACAAACGGGTGTGCTTGCTGGTGTCGTACAGTGAGGGGGAAGAGCTCCTCCTGAGTGAATTAGTTTTGCCGAGTTGGATGCGGAGCAGCTCCTTCGCTGCATTTCATCTCGTCGTGCCGCAAAACAGGAGATCAAACAGCTGCTGCGTACTTTAAACAGCGGCGGCTCGAGATCAGCAAATCTCGGTGTTTCATTTCTCCCGGACAATTTGCACGGAGCAACAGGGATAGATGGCTCGGCGTTTCGCCACTCGGCTGCGGAATTTTGTTCGGCGAAGAAAACGACGGTAGCTTAAATCACGACACCTGAAATTAACGTTTAACAATTGCCAACACAACACAAAAGCAGTTATTTCATGTCTGTGTTGTGGTAAAAAATGGGGAAAGATTCTCCAGGCTAAATTCCAGCACAGTAACCACATGGGTACAACCACTGCTGACACACTTGGAGCTACTGTATCACAGAGAATCCTTCGAAATCAAACGAAGATTGTTGCATATAAACATACAGTATGTGTTCTGTTTTCATATCTTGTTTAAATTCACTCAGTTGTATGTGGCAAGATCAGAAAAGAGAGATTGCTCCATTGCTTCAACTCAGATGTTTCTCGTTTCAAAGTCAGCCTGAGGGGTCAAGAGGCCTTGTGGCGTCGTGTTGATTATCGAAGACAGTTAAACGCAGTTTGTCATATCACAAAATATCCACTGGCAGGCTGTCATGGCAGCTGTCTCACTTACAGTTAATCAGAAAACTAAACTGGCAACTGTCCACTCGAGCTGAAACCTCGTTGACTCTCGGAGTTTCGCTGTTTTGTGCTTGAACAGAAACAAACAAGTTTTTTTTATAAAGTGAAAAAAAAACACAACAAGCAGGCGCACAACCCTATTCATGAAGTGTTTGTTTTTAGTATATCAGCTCACGTACATCAGATCATTTTCATTCAGCACAAAAGCAGGCATGGGCACACAAATATGCAAAAACCTTTCAAAATAAAGGCAGCAGATAATTTTTCTGGTTTTGATATCAAGGGTTAAAATGACTCTTCACCTCGAAGGACCACAGAAAAACAAAGCCTTGCCCTATAGCTCACACAACATGCTGCAATAAGTGACCCGGCTGGAGGCCAATGATATCCGCCAGGACCGAGCATCAGAAAGTTCAGCAATGATTCTGCGTTCGTGTGAAGCTGCAGTTTGAGCGAAACTCTGGTGTCAGCATGAAAGAACATTCGCTGTTACGACACCAAGGCACACGGTTTGGCGCTTGATGAAAAGCAAGGGGAACATTGAAGGTATTACAATCTGCTATTCACTGTCTCTTCCAAATGTCATGGCAACCCATTCAGCACACGGTGAGAGTCACTCAATTGCACTGATGTAAAGGAGGAAGGTTTTGTTTATAGAAAACTGTGGACTGGCTGAAAGCAGATTTGAGCGATTATGGGAACCAAGGCTGATTTCGTTCATTTAGGAGAGCAGTCGGCGAACACTCACCGACAAGGTAGGCAATAAACAATTATCTTCAGCCTTTATCTGAGCGATTACGAGCCGCTAATTTACCTGAGAGCAGCGAGGAGCACGGCTCGAACCTGGGCATCGACCCAAAGTACAGTTATTTCACTTCTCATTGCCAGAACCATCCCGGCGGATGTGTTTCTGTTTCACAGAGACGCCCACAGACCACGACGCACACCATCCACGAGCGGAAGAGCATCCTCGACGGCCCCCCTGTGCCGCCGCAGCCTCCGAGACCACCGGCCCCTTTCTCTGTGGTCTTTCACCTGCTTTGACCCGGACTAAACCCGAGCACAACCTGGTGTAAAAAGAGCCAGATGGTAATGGAGGTTGGACGGCTGCAGGGCTGGCTCTCTGAGCAGTCAATCCCACAGACCCCCAGTCCTGAACCGGCCGGCTGAAACTTACCCTGCTTAAAAGCCTCCATTAGACAACTTTGAAGCGTGGCTGCAGCCAGGAAAGGCAATGCTATGACTAATGCAATTTCACGCACGACAGTGGTCTGTGCAGCTGAATTTACACTGGGTCCCACATGCTAAAAAAAAAAAAATGGGGGCTGGAAAAGACAGACAGAAGCGCCAATACGGCAGACATGAGCAGGCAGACAAGAAAGGCTGAGGCGGCAAAGATGTTTCACTACGCTAGATCAAATTATCGAACTCCATTTGCGGTGTTATCATTGTAGATTAACATTTTTATGAGTGTGTGAAATTACCCATGAACATCTATTGCCATGCGCTAGAATGGGGCACATGAGGTCCATTCCCCTGAATGGAGATGCTGAGAGAGAGAGAGAGAGAGAGAGAGAGAGAGAGAGAGAGAGAGAGAGAGAGAGAGAGAGAGAGAGAGAGAG